>DWON01009584.1:0-11300 GCA_018251015.1 Phocides pigmalion okeechobee | reverse complement strand
AATGTGTATCCGGCAACCACGCCTCCCCAACCGAAACACAATACACGAAGAACATGTTGCTTTACGGCGGGTTATAAGGGTGGCGGTGGTGCCGCCCCGGACGAGGTCTAACGGCTCTACCACCTTTAATGCATGGCCTATGATGCATTTAGAGTCAATGTGGCTTTAAACTTCCACTTAATCTTCAGGACTTCTCAAGTACTTGTAAATGATGTAACACACTGAACACTCGATCGTCTTCCGATGTTTCATAAATCACGATGTAATGGATATCTTTTTACAGCAGGCGGAGGGTTAAGTGAACATGGCGAATGGGTGCTTGCAGAAAGGTGGCGTGGTGTTGAAAGACCTTTGCCTCCTGATGTGCCGGTTTTACACGTGCTGGCGGCGTGGGGAGATGCCAGACATGAGGTTAGTAGAGATATCAATTACTAAAGCATCTCAATAGTTCTACAAAAAATAATCCTTTAAGACTTTTACTATAGCGCACATATATTAGATCGAGTGTACGTTGCGGGGGGCGGCTTAAATTAGAGCTGTTTTCCCTAGATTGAAAATGCGCCGACAATTCACAGAAATATTGTATTTTTAGCATGCGTGTATCATCTAAGAATACACAGACGTAATGTCCGCCCGCAGTCCGTCGACGGTAAAGCACTTGTGTTCGCCCGTAATCCATACAGATTTGTACGTACACAAAAGACGCAAGGGCGTTACATCAATTAATACACAGCAGTTGTACATCCCGCAGAAGAAGTGTTAATAACGCAATAGAACCCAAGACAAGTTGTAACAAATTTTGTTTGTTTGTTTGTTTATGCATTCATGCGCGCTAATTTCTCTCAATTTCGGTTTTATTTTTCTATCAAATCTCTGCGTCGCCGGGAATCGAACCCGAAAACCTTTGGTGGACCGGTATGATATTCGCTGTGATACGCGAGTCGATGACTTTATGATAATGGTTACATTTGTTCTTAGGTCAGATTGTCCCTTCGACGCGTTTCAAGTGGAGGAGAAGATGATTCAGGCCGCGATAGTGATGGCGGCAGTCGGTCTGGCGCGAGGCGGCGACGAAGACGAGGAGTTCGTGCTGCTACCCCACCACCTCGCGCTAAAAGCGAAGATCCTGCAGCCAGACTCGTATCCGTCATTCAGCATCAGAGCAAAACTATACATCAACAACTTGATAAATTAAGGTATCGTAATCTCAGTACGATTTTGGGCGTTTTCCTTTCATTTGGTAAGATGGGGGAACGGTTTGAGCCGAATATCAACCAATCTCACGTGGTAGAGAGAAGGGATCACGACAGAATAACACGTATTTTCTTCATTAATCTCTCTCTTCGTTAATTAAGAATAATATATTTCAATTATATGGATAAAGATTAACATATTTAAACTAAAAAACGCTTTTGAAAATAAACACGTGCGAAAAGATAAGAAAAGAAGGTTGAGCCTAATCCCACATTTTGCCAAAAAAAGGAGACGTGGTCGTAAAATGACCAATGCCGCTTTTAATCGACTTTTAATCTATTTCAATATAATGTATTTACAAACATTTAATGAATATCAAACATATTACGTAAAATCAGTCACATGAATTTTTAACTCCCTGTTGAAAATATAAAGCGTACCATGTAAAAACAGTTACACCTTGTTTGCTTAGGTTAACCGGGAGAAAAAGCCGGCTGATAAAAGACGGCAGTATGTAATGGAAGTGAAATAGAAAGAAACATGCAGTCCACCTGATCTAAAGTAGTCACTGTCTATAAACATTTGTAACCAAGTAGATATGGTTAACTAGTCTTAGCGGAAATCAAACACAATTACTATTTTATATGATATTAAATGATCATACGATAATGCAGTCCCCTTGTTGGTATCTCGTAGACTAGGAGCTCTATTAGAAGTCAATTACAATGCGTTGCTAGCCCTAAGATCTAAAGCGATCACCTCAACTACAAATGAACATGTACCTAATTAATAATACAGCTTTGAACAAACACAAAAGAATTGCTCTTTGGTAGAAACGGGTGTGACGGTGGTATTTAGATCAGCCGTTTAGATTTCATCATCTTGTATCACGTAAATGTAAATCTCCTTCCAACCTGACATAGCAAAGCTACATTTCGGCCTAATTTCTTAACTCCTTTAAACAAGCTTTTTATGGATACCTAGTTATTAAAGAAGATAAATATTAATTCGAACATCATAACTGACATTACAAATACATTTATTACAGGGAACAAGAAAAATTAATCGATCAGTTAGAAGATCAGACACACAAGAATCGTATGGAAAAACACGGCACAAACTATCTGCTCGAATCGTATCTCCGAGATTTGGGTCGATGTAGTGAAGTCAACGATAGTCAAGCTGGGAACAGTGATAGCGGCGTGGGTGTAGGCAGCGGTACACCACCAAGACGACACACCAAACATAAGTCCAGAAGAGAGAGACACCTAATGAGAGAACACTATTTCACGAAAGAACTCACCGACATTTGCCAAGTAAACTCAGAAAGACTGATGCAAACACAAAACGACACAGATTCAGATGCCTCAGCAGATGAACTTACAAGGATACGAGAAGAAATTGAACTGCTAGAAAAACTCGCTATCATAAATAAAAGACTGCATCGTGAAGAAGAACTGGTAGTCAGACTAACGGCTAAAGTAAAACGGTATTCAGATGAAAATAAGGCTTACAGTTGTGAAAACGTTTCGCAAGTGGCTATGCTTATCGACAAAATTGAGGAAGAGTTAGCAAAAACTGCAAAGGAGATGCAAAATAATACAATAGAATTAGAAAAAGCGGATACAGAGATTGAAGTCAGAATGAAGTTGCTGGATGAACTTACACTGGAACTAGAGGAGGAAGAATTACAGAACACAGTGTTAGAGAGACAATTAAACGAAGCCTCGAGTCGACAACCCATACTGTTACAAGAAAGTTACATACCTGTCTTAGACCAAGATAATGTTAATCAGGCAGTTTTTACGTACAGCGGCAATGGATATGTGCTCGATACCCTTGTATGACAAAGAGTTAAGGATCGATTTTTTCCAAAGATATACGTTGAAATTACCATAACATAAGCTTTCCAGCGATGTAACTTACCTGCAAGGGTTTTTCACATTTATCGGAGTTGCTATTGACTAATTTCAATTTAAACTAAAGATTTTTACTTAATTCTATTTGTATTTTTTTAATGTAGGTACAGTAGATAGGTACCACCGCTGGCCTCATAATCCGATCTGTAGCAACTCGTGTATGTCAGTTGATATAGGGTGGTTATTGGCCACACCTATAAGTGAGATGGTCATCTTAGTCCTCAGGAGTAGCAACATAACGGGCTCATAATTGGATTTCAGTCCGATTTGACTTCGTATATGGATGTCCTTGGACTGCGGCGACGATTTAACTTTAGGTGGCTTGTATGCTCGTTTCCTATTTTTTTTTTCAGAAAAATATAAATTACTTCGCCTTTAGTAACTATTCCGATAAATGAGGAGAAATTCTTAAGAGATCGAGTGATCTAATCCAAAATGCTCCCCAAATTATTTTAAGTGTTATTTCTAGATATGCATAGACCGTATATATGAACTTAAGGCAATACCGAATGGTGCTAAGAATATGTATATTGGTAATAGTGTGTTTAACCGTTATGTTATAATTCCTGTTTAGTAATGCGATTTATTAGTCTAACTTTAATTGTAAAATAGCGCCATCTATTACTTCAATAGTGCAACATATATGTAAATGCTCTATAATAGATGGCGCCAGGAGTCTAAACTTAATATTGCATGATAAATCGCCTTATAGACAGGGTGCAAGTGTTTTAAACATAATATTTATATTTGAATCCAATACCAAAAATATACAACAAAACCACCAATCGCAACATGTATAAATTAGTTAGGCCTAGTCAAATTATTAACGACAAATACATTTTGTATTGTGATTATTTGTTATGTAAATGGTAATATGAGGTCCAAATGTATAATCCAGGCTTCGAAAATTTATAAATATATTTATAAAAAAATACCGTTGGCAACAATGTACTCTGATGTTACGATTCATTACTTTTTTTATAAGTTTGGATATTAGAAACTTTAGAAAACTTTAGAATCAGTATATGGTTATTTTTTTGTTTTAGTTTGTCTCGTAAAATTCATCTAATAATTTAGTAACGCTATAGAACGCAAAACAAAAGTTAATTCAATTGTTTGTACCATTTTTCATACTTACACGAAATTATGTAGGGTTGTCCATATTTTTTAAATTTAAAATGTAAGACGAGTACTGACAACAAAAAAAAAAACAATTTGAATAATATTAATAGCGTAGTCTCATTTAGTTACGACCACTGACACATTATGTATCCCAAATATAATCATCAAATAGCTACAAATTACGTAACTGTTAATTAATTAAATATGTTTATACTACATAAGATTTATGTACATAAAGACAAATAAAATATACAACGATTATTATTGTTTTATTCCGACAAAAGTATGTACGGTATTAAATGTATATATTTAAGTTTTAACACATTAAGAAATTTAAGAGTTCCAAGTTACAAAAATATGTGTATATGCCTTTTGTATAGTGATATATTTGAAGTTACTTTATTTTAGCGCGTTAGCGACCTTAAATAGGACGTTCGGTCGTGTTTGTGGTTGTACGTGGATGTCTATGGGCTGCGAATACTTAACATCAGGTGGTTTACATGCTCGTTTGCTACTCTTCTCATATAAAAAAAATGCATTTGCTACCTGTTATGAAAATGACATTATTTCTGTATCCTTAGAATTCGTTTCCAAATATAGTTATATAAATATATATATGAATGTGAGCTATAAAATAAAAATGGTTAATTTTGAATAAAAAGAAAAACAAAGTATTTTTTAAATGTACGTTTATTACAATAAATTCCTTACAAATAATATGACAAATATAATCTTCAAATGAGTGTATTGAAAATTTTAGTCTTATCTATTTAACCACTATGATTTTATATCATAATTTTCAGATAATAATTCTCAAATTGATAATAGTTACTTAATGTTATCATAATTTTAGACCAAAGTTCTCCAATTATCTACCAGGTGTCGTGTCTCTCCAATCTATAAATGTGGGTTCCTTATAAAAATCTTCACCATCAACATCTGTGTCAGCCAGCGTCGTCGATTTCTTAGGATCTGGTAAAATAACTTTTTGCGGCAAATCATCAAGATCAGACACGTAAGCCCATTTTCCAAATACACTCAATGCCTTTTTTAAAGGTGCCAAACGATAATTTATATTTTCTATGCCTGTGGACAAAAAAGCTTCCTCTACAGACGAACGGATAATACGTTGAGCAGTTCTTTCGTCAAATGTTTTTAACTTGATTCTTGCATCCAAGGCCATAGAAAGAAACATCCTCCATCTAGGGATGTAATAATATATGAACAACTCCGCCCATTGTTTACAAGCGTAATCTGATATTTCACCGTTCGGACCCCATAATGTAATCTGATTCCGTGCATTCAACTCATACATATATGATTCTGCTTCCGCGGTTCCCATATTTCTAGCTTTGGAGAACCAGTTGGCAGCGGAAAAATCACTATGAGTTGCTAATATCTCCTCAATATCTTTCATAGCATCAAGGAAGCGATTGATCGTGGAGTTAAAAACCGAAATTTCGGAATCACGGTCCTTATTAAACTTCATATAGAGTTGTTCAGCTCTATACTGTAGCACCTGACGCGTCACATCGACCACATCATGGTCATATCCAGGACATCGACATTCGTTACTTGGCATAATTAATTTTTTAAACGCTTTGAGCAGATCGTCACTCGAGTACCAAGCCCACGGTTGTATTTTGAAACTAGGACGTCTTGTTATCACATATTTACCTCTCATCCTATTCAATCCGTTGAAACTATAGACACTCCGTAATAGATATTTCCAGGCACTCGCCGTCCTGTTGCACCCGTATCGCCTTTCAGCGTAATCCGCCACCCATGTTTCAAGATTTTCCACTGGATTTTTTCTCCACGCCGTTTCTAACATTAAGTCGTACATAACGTAATTTTGATTAATACCCTCAGGAGTGAGACCGATGCCGATCATCGTGCTGTTCACACGGCTTCTGACCTCATAAACATCTTTATTGATGACATTCATGTTTCCAAACATTCCCAATGTACCGCCAAAGTTGTGGAGCATGCTCCAGATAAACGGCTGGCCGTAATACATCCGGTAAAGATCATACTGCGGCCACTGTTCCGATTGTAAATCGAGTACCAGCATTCGTCCATTAGGAACAGAAGTCAAGAAGGTTTGAACCCTATCAATCGGCCATAAAAGTGGGTTGTGAACGAACATCCAGTTTTGGACTAACCAAACGGCTGCGTCATCGACTTCTTGTAACATGGAATATATTCCAACAGCTGTGTCACGCACGAGACTGGTTGACCACGGATGTACAATTACTTCGTTGAAAGGATCTACATTGTAAATGTGACTGAGACCATTCCGCGACGTGATTTCCTTTAAAAACAATCTTCCAATTAATTTGAATTCAGTATTATTTGGATGCATAAACAAATTGCAGCAGTAATCATTACCAAACTTATTCCACGTATCAACCGTGTGGAAAGTTGCACGTGGATATATTCTGGAGAACGCTTTAGGCACGTGTCCGTTAAAAGCTGGTAACACCGGAATCATGCCTAGTTGAAACATGTAGGTGACTACTTGGTCTTCAATGGTCTTTTGGAGTTCATGCCATGACTTGAACAGAGGTCCGCCCCAACCGTGCACATTGCCCATTCGAAGCCACGACAAGAAAGCTGGTCCGGTAAAGTGATCTTCGATTTCGTCCTCAGTCATTCCTATTTGTTGATAAACTTTCATCCAAGCGGCTTCTTGAGCTATGGGAGCGAGTGCTAAATTGATACCGTTGAGAGCCATCCACTGCACGTGGGAAATCCAGTCAGAAGCCGTCCACCAAACAAAACTGTATGACGCGGTGCAAACATTCTGATAGTAACGAAATCGGTCGTTAGCAAACACTACTTCGTCGACTTCTGGGAGAGGATTGGGGATGGAAACCATTTCGTTTTGCCACGCTATTTGAGACTTACAGTACTTCTTTAGGAAGTAATTAAACCCCCATACAGCTGCTACGCCGCTAGTCGCCTTGATGTATAATCGGCCGCCGTCCGTTCGTAAAACAAATGTATCCTTTTTATCCTTAAACAATACAGTGTTCACCGTTACTGTTACATCCGACGTATATTTGTTTATAATCTCAGTGGCAGCTCGCTCTTGTACATCTACAGTTGTTCTCGTTTGTAGTTTAGTGGGATCCAAGTAATCGAGATTCATAGCCGATGCTCGGAATAGTCCGTGTAATAATATTAACGGAATAAACAACATGACGCCCGACTCGCGCTCTCAAAGCGCGTTATCTTTATGAATAAACCGGGAGACTAATTCACTTTATAAGTTAACAACAGATGACCATTGATCTCTGGTGGACTGATAAACGTTGGCTTCAGTAAGCGAATAATGCATTGTCAGTAAATGAAAGACATATTTAAATGTCAGTTCATTCAATTACCTACAAAAAATATTTGTAATGTATTATCTACTAACGTATGGACAAAATGGGATAATAATTGGTTACATATCGGAAGACACGTCGGCAGATAATTAATACCTTTGAAATAATTTGTTTAGTCTATGACACCATATATTTATGACATGACACGAATAATAAAAGGATAGGAACTACGTAAGTACCTAGTACGTCTTTTATCTAAGCATAACTTCTAAAGTAAACTTCTAAAAAATGGTAACTCACAAATTAAGCACCGTTACTAATAATTATATACCAAGTACGAAATAAGTACTAATAACAATATATATAAGTGCCTATTTATTGTAATAATAAACTACACGTTATGATAAAAAATTATGATTTAAAAATAAATTCGCAAATTAAAAAAAAACTATTTTTATCATGTTATTACAAATTGTAGGTAAATTTTAAGCGTATTTTTAGAGATGAAGAGAAGCAAACAATAATTTAGACCATTTAATGTTAAATAATCACAACATTCCAAGGAATTCTATCCTCATAAAGGACATAAATTCTGTCAGGGGGAATGAAAATTGGTTTGTTTCTTTTGAAGACTATGATGGACACCTCACTTACGTACACTTATTCAGAAATTGCAAATCTTCAACTGAAATGAAACTGAAACAAGAGTTACTTTACGGCGGATAATGAGCTCCCGACCTCGTTACAACATCTGGAAAATCATTAATTAAGTACACCATATATTATTCAACATTATATATTATATCTCATACTGATTAAGAATTATTTTGTAAAACGTTATCACACATAAACCTTGTTATTATTAAATTACATGTCAGAACTTATTACACAGATTCAATTTAGGTTGTTACAAAATTGCGCCTTTTATTTAAGTACAATACTGCTTGTTTACGAAGTACAGATAATAAATAATTACTGTCTACTTGCTAACAAGCTACCATTCCGAAATATTAACCTACGCTCGCAATTTTGTAACATGACTCACACCTATCTTTGGTCGACAGGTATCTACGTATTCAAGGTAATGTAGCTCATCGATATCATATCGATAGTACATCGATAGTAATATGATCTTTCGTTATTATTGATTACAGTAGGTAGAATTTATGATATTTGATGCTGGGAGTCTCTAAGGTCAAGTCGATAAATATTATGATGGTACCGTAAGTACATAATATTATCTATTACTTTAGTTTTAGTTAGTTAGTTAGTTTAGTTCAGTAAATATACTGACTAATAAAGAATATAAAGAAGAGTTTAACGTTACAAAATAATAGAACGTAAGATGATTATGGTACATGAGAGTAGGTTTATTTCGATGAATACTATTGTTATAATCTATAGTAGCACTATTATTGATGCTTTTGGTTCATTGACAGTTAATAGAAAATCAACAGTAAATTATGAAGTTAACACTATATATATTCGACTATCGATGGAATAAATTATTTATAATATGGGCACTAGTTGTAGTTAAACACTGTTACTATCGATAGTGTCACATTTCAATAATAGTGGTTATATTGCATTTTATCGAAATTATTATTTGCATTTTTCGAAGGACACTAAGTAGCATTATAAAATCACAATATTAGTAATATAATACTTTTTAAGGTCAACTATAGTTGAAACTAAGACACATCTATGTAATTTTATTTATAAATGCTCAAATTAAAAGGTTATCCCTTATTTTAAAAACCTAATGTTTGAAAAATATGTTTACCGGGTTAGAAGTAAATTGTACGACATAATCGAAGAGGTACTACCGCTTCGCCCATTTTGAATGTAAATCAATATTTTTTCCTTTGAAATTTGTTGCCCGCTACTTAGTACGAGATCACATTTTTAGTTCTCAGGAGTGGCAAAGCATTAACTGAGGGGCTACAGGTAAAAGGTTAGTTCTATTAAATGTAGGTGTATAAAGTTTAATCATTGGCCACATTAACATTTTTACTGCGGGTAACACTACTGTTTCTCGCTTGACGTAAGGCGCATGCTTGCACACAGCCGTTACATTCATAAAAATCTGTATGAATTACATGCGAACACAAGGGCTGTACTCACGTCGGCTTTACAAGACCATGGGCGGACATGTCTTTGTATACGTATGCTACACAAATGATAAAAAACCAAATATTTTTTAACCCTTTCACTACGGCTTGCAACACTAATGTGTAATGCGCGGCGCAACGCGCTTACGGCTCGTACACACCTGTGTTGTATGTACAGATCTGTATGGATTACGGGCGAACACAAGTGCTATTTATATCGGCGCTACAAGACTGGAGGCGGACATTGCGTCTGTGTATTCGTTGTTACAGATTACGATATTCCAGCGAATTTTCGGTGCATCTTCAGAGAAATAAGCTTCAGCTTAGTACCGCCTCCCGCAACGCTGACCCAATCTAATACATCAGCGCCGTAGTCAGTCTTAATTCCTCTCAGTGCTTCAAGCATTTCAGTACCATTGTCTGTGTATTTGTATGACCATATATCCGACAAAGATAGAAATACTTCACATGAGTAATTTCGTTTTACCTCAAAAGAATAGAGAAACTACATATACTTTTTTCACCTGTGAGAATCAAGAGAATACCAAAAACTATTCCCAAAAATATAACATAATAAAGTAAATGTTAAATTCGTAAACCGCACTAGTAAAGATAAAACACACTTCATTTATAAGATTTTATTTATGGATAAAGAATACAGATTAAAAAAAAATACCAAAAATGCTATTATTCCTTTACAGATGCCTTGGCCAGTACTTAAACTGGAGCCTAATATTGTTTTTTAATTTCAGTAAGTATATATGAATATTCCGTTTCAATACTAGCGTCTGTCTGTGGCTCCGATACAAATTTAAATCATATTTTCCCTCTTGAAAACAGATATTATTAAAATTCGTATTTTAGTATTTTAGGTTCAGCGGTTTCGTTTGTGTTGATCTATGATTCTGTCAATGACTTTAGATAGTAATAACAAGAATGCATACGCAATTGATCATAATATATTATAATGAAAAAAATATTATTTTTAGATTCATGAAATCCCATTAACTAGATTGAATACTGTTGATAAAAATGCAGATAATGAACAATTACTACTACTATATATTTAAAATGCATTAAAACAAATAGTATATTAGAAATGACAATTATCAAATACAATGATGTTTGTTATTTGAAATGGAAGTAGCAAATGAACACAGTACCTGATGGCAAGTGGTCACTGGCACTGTATCACTCAAGGCCACATGTAACAAACTCTAGAAAAACATCTATTAGTAGATATTGCACACAACTGAGAATCTGGAGAACTTGGACTATGGAGAACTGTCGGCATGTTTCCTCATATTTTCATTCACCGTTGAAGCGAGTACCTAGTATTCAGGCATAAAAAAGTCTAAGTACTGGCCAAGGCAGGTCTTTGAAGCAGTATAGCGAAGGTAGGAACGTTTGAAGCAGCTGGTGTGCAGCGAACGGCAAGTGTTGAGGACCTTCGTTCTTAGAATCCCCATCTGATGATATGCCACCAATACCGTCCTGCAAGCGATCCCAGGTTACTCCGTGTCCATTGCCACCTGGAAAATCAAAAGAAACAATTTTAACTAAAATTTGTTTTAGGCTTGGTTAATGGCTTGGAACAAATTCCATCTTCAGTTTTACTACCC
>DWON01009583.1:0-11302 GCA_018251015.1 Phocides pigmalion okeechobee | reverse complement strand
AAAATTACAGAGCAATTATACAAGAACTGATTTTGAAAACTTTAAATGGCTCTCCTGTAAAATTAGATCTATTCGCACTGTGGCTCTTTTGAAGTAGCGATATGTATATACATTGCTTTTAAAATGTATTTATTGTACTACAAATACTGACATTTTATCCAAATATTGTATATTTTTTTACTATGCGTATCTATCTAAATAATAATTGAAAATAAGACTCAAGAAAACTAGTCAATTATCTCAATATACAGAACACACAAACAAATTGTACACGCAACGTCACGTGGATTGAAATATAATTAATTTTTCCGATGTTGTTTATAAAACCAATTGAAATTTAAAGTCATTTGTTTTCATTTATTTGGTTTCATCTAATCATATTGCACGAAACAAGAATGGGGCAAAATTCATAATCCTATTCAAAATAATGAAAATGACTTTAATCGGCATTTTTTTCTCAATCAGGACAAAGGACCAATACTCTTATTTAAGATTCAATAAGTGAGATCAAATCTTAAGAGCGCTAGTGATAATGAATCCATTATTTCTAATACAATTATCTTCGGACTACAATTTTCTCCTTTGCCTTTCATCTACTTAGTTGAACACGTCGTATATAATGCATTTAACTTAATTATATTTTTAGAGGAGTGATTGTACTTTGAACGAAATAAAGAGGATCGTGTTTTGTAAAGTGTCATCTCTAGTACTTATAAACAAGTGCCTTTACTTAGTCTATACTAGTTCTGGTTTCAAATCAAAATCAAAATCTCTATATATTTGAAACACTGCTTTAGTTCGTAAAATGTAGGTAAGTAAACATTTTTACAGTATGAATTTAGAAGCTAGCACGCATTCCATCTAATAATATTAGAATATTGCCACCTGTTGACATCAGTAATTAATCCCAAATAGGATTGAAGTTCGATCTGAAGTGGGATAAAGATGCGTTGCGTTGACGTTGAGTTAACATTATAACTAGAACTAAACAATGGAAACCCTGCTAAACGTATATAACGTTCTCTAAGTATAAAATGTTTTTTTTTACATTCTATCTGTCACATTTGGTTTACTCTGGCTAAAATCAGTAACTAAGTACAATATGTATTAAATATTGTATGAACAATTATTGTAATTTGCCAGCAGCAATAGTTCTATTGTACTTTTTGCGGTACTTTAGTATTTTTTGCGTTAAGAAAACCAATTTAATTTTTAATGATTAATGGTACTTTATTCTTTAGAATGACAGAAAAGAAAATGATATCTGTTTAATATGGAAGACGGATTTTGATTGTTTAGAGTAATTTATCATAGCGTCATAGGCTATACAAACAGAATTTTGACAGGTTTATTTAATATTCTATGATTTATATTCGCGCGAGGTCCACACTTAAACAATGAGTAAATCCGTCAGTATTATTTCTTCCGTCATTCGGCGCGCGGGGAAACTATTTTTAACTATAATATCTTTTTTTAAATTGTTGAATTGAGTGAGCTTATCTCAGTTCAGTTGTATCTCCTGCCATCCCTACAGCGCTATCTCGAAAATGTTTAATCTTATTATTATTAAACCTGTTTCGTTGCTCGGGTAATCAGAGTTAGTCCACCGCATTGATCAAGTGTGGATTCGATCAAGGCCTCACATATATATGAAGAGTTTATGGAGAATTCTCAGACACACAGTTTTCTTCATCACAATCATCATTTAAAGGTGGGAGAACTGTAGTTCGACCGAGGCTGCCCTAACAATCCAGGTGCGGTTGCCGGCTACACTTTGAAGCGAGGCGACC
Source organism: Phocides pigmalion okeechobee (assembly GCA_018251015.1). Classification (NCBI taxonomy): domain Eukaryota; kingdom Metazoa; phylum Arthropoda; class Insecta; order Lepidoptera; family Hesperiidae; genus Phocides; species Phocides pigmalion. Next base: position 9,512 of record DWON01009583.1, on the reverse strand, counting down.
ATCTTAGTCCTCAGGAGTAGTAATGCATCTATGTTCGAGCTCAAATAAGATTTCAGACATGTTTGTGATTGTATATGGATGTATATGGATCAGGTGGTTTTGGATATGGACTGCGACTACCTACCATCAGGTTGTTTGCATGCTATTTGTAACTCTTCTCACAAAAAAAAAATCGTTTTCTTCACCGTTAAAGCATGCGATAATTATTTTTGATACGCACGTAACTTAAATAAATCAGACAACCGTGCCAATGATTCGAAGCCTGGGCTCCCCGGGTGAGAGAGATCGTGAGCAATAGGTTAATACTGCTTCTTTAATCATGTAAATATGTTCAAACATCGATTGTCATAGAATCGTGTAATAATAATAGTTTATAACGTCATATATAGAGAATGTAAGAACATATCGACAAAATCCTTTGTTAAGATATATTTAAATAGGGATTTTTGTCAATATCTTCAATAATTCAAGATCCGCGTACCTACAAACCCAAAATACTATAAGGCAACTATATAAAATACCAAGACAAATATTTATTCAAGTTTTTATTATCTTTCATTCCGAGGCTGAATCCCTATTTGATACGCAAAGCCCGTAGGAGATGACGGCAATGTATTTTTTGTTCCGCAGATAAAAAATATTTTGGTTTATCATCAAACTATTACTTTCCAACTACTAGGCATCCTCGTTTCCTAATAAAAACGATTAAGCCCATTATTCACCACATTAAATAAGTAAAAATTAAGGAGCTTTATACACCTCTGAATTCTATAAGCAGGACTTCCGTATGTGAGTTTCTTCACCATGTTTTCATTAGCCATAAAATAAACGATAATTTTCAATGAACATGTAATTTCAAAACAGAATTTCGAATGATAACATGATTCGAATGATTAAAAATTACAAAATCAAGGTATTAGGCTATTACTGATTTTTATTTTTTGATACTTTAAACTAAGAAAGTAATTTGTACTTGAGTATAGTTTATGGAGAAAATAATTATTATTTCAAAATTAAATTATTTTTCACTGTAATGTATTGGAAAAACTTGATATTAAACTGTTTACAATAAAAATATTTAAATTTAAACTGCTTAAAGAGTACGTCATCTCAAAATCTTACATAGTGTGCGATTTTTCTCAATGAATTTAGTTTTTTAGTTCTCACAAAAGTATATATGTATATTTCATATTCATGTAGAAGAAAACAACTACTACCATCCAAAAAAGGTATGTTTGCTCAATGGGGAAATGAATGTAACAAACCAATATTGCAGTAAATATCCCTTTAGGCTTACCTTAAATTAATTTCTGTTGACAACGAATAGAATTTGTATTGACATTTTGTCGCAAATAGGCGCTGTCCATTTATTATACAATGGCTGAACGGTAAAAGCACGAATGGATGCACTTAGAGAAAAAAATACCACAGAGAATGGAAATGTTTGCTGAACTTCTGCTATAAACAAACTAAATGGTTATTGGAATTTTATTACGCTGAATAGGAAAAATAAACTAAAGGCAAAAAAATATTTCATATTATTGTAATATTATTTCTTTTTAAATTCGTTGTTCACAAACATTTTTAAGCACAAAGTGAAATCAAAGAAATGTTAACAGATACAAGCAAAGTCGTCGGCGACTGGAGGTTACTTCAGTATATTCAGTATAAGATGCGCAAACATATTTCGCAGAGTGGTAACTAACGTAGCAGTTTTAACTTTATATACATATGTTAACACTTCGATTTGACTTCCTAAAAAATTTCATACCATCGACAATATATGAACAACTATACATCAAAAAACTACATACATGAATTAAAAAAAACAAATGCATTTTTTCCAAATTAATTAAATTTAATCTTTTATAAATACTAACCTACTTTTTAATAACTTATCTCTGCACCCATATTATACAAAAATAATAAGTTGGATAGCTAAAATACGGTGTTACGAAAAGGTAAATAACAATTAACTGTGTGCTTACACTAAATAATTAACATAATGTTACATCGTAATATCTTGCTCAAACATTTTATTATATTTAATATATACCTATTTTTAAATTTTAAGCTTCGATGAATAATATGATAATTATCAATTTACTTGTTTTCAATATTATTTCTCACTTTGTACTTAGGTACCTTCCTACCTACTGCATTTTAAACAAAACATATCTTTTTATAATATTTGTAGTACATCATAAAAAATTGTATTCCGAGATTTGTTTGAAAAGATCGTAAGTCTAAGTAGGCACTCTGGTACAAATCAGCTAGATGGCCGATGAGATTTGCGCAGCTGATTACTAGAGATTGCGCCTAACTGCATTTGAGAGGGAATGACGCCCGCCTGACCGCCCCGCCCCAAGTAATGTTTATTTTCAGCACAAAGTTCAGGAAATCTTCTTTTTAAATGACTTTTAAGCTTAAATTCCACCTGAAATTTAAAATAGTTCTTATACCTCATGTTATGCAGGTATGTTATACATAAATTGAGATATAATTCTAAAAAAAAAACGATCTGCAAAGTTTTTTTATAAAGAGCGGCGAACGAATGTGCAGGCTACAGGTTGCCTGTTTTTAAATGTCGCTGCAGCCCATTGAATTAAATATTTAACCCCAAATAATGCTGAAGTCCAAACTATATTCTCATATAGATGCGTTACAACTCCTGAGAACAATTATGGTCGCTTCGCTTGTGACGCCGGCAGCCACAGCTCTCCAATCAAAACATAATTAAAAGAAACATGAAATTGATACTTTTCCTTCTTTTATACATAACATTAATTTATAATGGACATCCAACTGTGTATGAAAAGTAATTGGCCGCCACAATATTTTCATGGGTAGTGTAACGAGGTTTAATCAAATTTGTATCTATTCGATAAATAGGAAACAGCGGCGGTCCTATCTGTATGCACAATGCGCGTTCCCTTGAGAACGCCTCGATTAAGGTACATAAAACGACGAAGATTTTTTTATGCTCGCCGCTATATGTATACTCACATAGAAGACCCCTAACGCACTTTGGCGAAATTGCCGAAGGGTCGGGTTGAGTGCCGATCCGCGCCTGATATCCTCCTATCGAGTCTCAGACCTTTACAACCAAAAATATAAAACCCCGGCGGAAAATAAAGATATAAAGTAACAATGCAACATACAAATAGGTTAGATGTAAAACTGAGTTTTACAATCTTTGTGAAAGTTTACTGAAACTTTTGCGCGGTACCTAGGGTTGTCAAATAAAATATTTAATTTTTTTATTAAATTTAAAGTTGGTTTACACAATATAAGATTTCCAACATCGTAATGTGAATGTTCTTGCCTTATATATGTTGAATTTTGGATTGAGTTACAGAAAATGACACGAAAATAGTATCTGTTTTTATTTGAATATTAATTAAAAATATATTACTTTTTTTTCCAGCTTAATTATAAAAACAACTATTATTGATGTGTGTATTTGTACGTAACCCTTAGTGCATAAGTCCGGCTCGCACTTAGCCGGGTTTTATTTATTTACACGCAGCGGGCCACCACTAATGGAATAAGTTTTTACGAGAAACTTAAGAATGAACATTCAACGTTTGTATCATTCTTGGCACGCTACATAAATAATATGCCCATACGTATTTAGGCACGTATCGATCAAAATTAATTATTTATGTAATGTTTGCGTTGTTTCCTTTATTTTTAACGAAGATATAAATGGGGGAATTGTCATTTGACCGGAGAGCTGTCACTATTTGCCGTGAAGTAATTCTTGCAGTTAAGTAGCAGTGGTATTTGCATAAGTAACATATCGTTGGATCGTACGCATAAGGTCGGAACAAAGTTCTCCATAGGAACTGTGTTCCGAGCTTATGCATAGGAGCCATCGATATTGTACATACGACATCAGACAGAACCTCAGTTCTCTTTAAAGTTGGATATGGATGCCTTAATGCACACATGCCACTTTAATTCCATAAAAGCAATGCTTATTGCCAACATCATTTAAAAAAATAGAACCGTATACAATGGCGGAGTGAGTCATAAAATAAAAATATACTTTTTCACCGTGTTGAATACCTGCCTAAACAAAACCTCAAGTAATTATGAATTTTTAAGCACTTTCTAAGCATGATTTCTTTACTTCAAATATTTTTATTTCATATTAGAATAGTATTAATCGAACTTGTAGTCCAACTTATGTAAAGCCCATGGACATCAAAATTTAAGTACAAAGCAGACAGAAGCTCTATTTCAGATAGTTATCACTCCTAGATAGACGCATTGTCACTCCCGAGGACTAAGACAGTCGCCTCCACTACAATCAACACACGAGTAACTTTACGACGAAGAATCTCTTTCTTAATTTCGTGACGGTAGTACGTTCTCAGTCGCTTATTCTGTAATTCTGTCATATCTCCAGATCCTCCTATTAAAATATGGCCCAAAATTCCCATGATTTATTTACAGCACCACACGCGTATTCCAGTTAAGAGGATAAGTAGAGTCGTAACAGACACGAGGCTTACCAATAAGCTACCTAGTGGCGTCGCACCTGTGGCCACCCTCGAGTAAATTAGCTCTGAATATATTTTGTTGTTTCAAATGAGTATTGTCTTGCGAACAATGCTTACCTAGTAACGTCGAGCTTGTTTGTAAAACAATTAGACAATATAAGTTCTGAAAGCAACCCGCCCCAAATGGTGTTATTTGCCTTAAAGCGAAGAATGCCGAGAATCTCGTCTATTAACAAAACTGTAAGTGGACCATGTTTATACATTTTTTTCAAAATTCCTATCCTAATAGACATAATTATTGATGCAAGAATAAATCCGCAACTTTTGATTTGTTTTGTCTGTTAACGCATCACGCGAAAACCACTGGACCGATTTGAAAGAAACTTAAACAATAAGTAATTAAAATAATTAATAGTAAGTAGCATAAATCATACATACAGCTATGACTATTTTTGTCACAAAGTTTCGAGTTAAATTCCCTTTTGCGTGCACATAATGTCTGAGTAGTCTAATGATGAATTTTAACTTTCTATTTGGCGTTTTTTTCTCCATTGAGTTCGTTTTATAACCCATTAAAGTGAATCATAATGAGAGGCGATTATAATAAACAGCTATTTACCATGTACCTATTGCATGTTGTCTATTCATTACTGTACAACCTGTCATGTCCCAAGATCGATAGTTAAGTGGCGCATTAAAATTTTACAGCTGACCGGATAGACCTCGCACCCCTTGTATTGATTTGACATTAAATGGTATTTTACCTAAGAACAGGAGTAGTAAGGACATTTTACCATTTTTCACCAGTGGGCACTTGACAATTTGAAACTATTATATTTAGTTGATGTGACGTACGTTATAAGTTAAAAATACGTTTTTTGATGACATTGCATTGACGTACAATTGAAATTGAGACTATCAAATCAGTTTAAAAGAAAATATTGTTATCGTATGTTGCCTCCAGCACACCTAAAAATATGTATAAAGAACCGGGCATGAATCACATGCGCGTGAACACCGTAATAAGAAGTTAAGCATTGAATGTTACGATCGGGAATTTAATCGATGAACGCTAGTATCAAAATCAATCAAAATCAAAAGTTTCTTACTTCTAAGACTTGTTTTTAATTCTAACACTGGCTTCAACACATTTTTTTAAAAATGAGAAGAGTACCAAAGGACCTGATGTTAAGTAGTCGCAGCCCATAGGCATCCACGTACAACCACAAACATGAACGAAATCATATCTGAACTCAAACGTAGATGCGTTGCTACTCCTGAGGATTAAGATGGTCGCCTCGCTTCATAGTGTAGCCGGCAACCGCATCTCTCCAACCGCAACACAAGTAATGATTTACGGCGGATTATGAGGACGGCGGTGGCACCTCTCCGGTCGAACTATAGTTCTCCCACCTTTAAACATCTGACAGATAGGTTGGCCACAAAATCATCTCCATAGCAATGCGCATTGAATCAGCGAGATAATACTATTCTAGCATACGCCAATTGTTGTTAAATATCTGTACCCAGTAGAGGTTTCTAAATGAATACTTGATGTATTGTATTCATGTATGTAAAAGATAGACCAGTATCCTTCATACTTGTGCCCGTTCATACCATTGAATCTTGAAAAAAGGCAGCGAAATATTCTGATAACGTGGTCATTTTATACAAATGACAAATGAACATCAAACATACTCCATTCGCACAATATTACCTGTGATATTACCTTATAAACATTATTCATTCATGTGTTTAAATCCTTAAATAAACCGATGTCGCCACAAAACACGTGTTGTCAGAGTTGCCAGTCGGGCGAGTTCTTTGTAAAGGAAAATACAACATGATTTTCTAAGCGGCATGAGTGCGTTCACACTTCGTTAAGTAAGCTCCATCAGATCAAAGGGTGTCTCACTCCATAATTATTGATGTTCTTAGTATTCGCATAAATATTCCTACATTTCCATAATTAAACGGGAAATTGAATTTGGCGAAAAAAAATTGAATTCTGTGAAGGAAATATCTGATCCGCTAATGGTGTGATAATATTGGCGTTACTGAAAGCCGTTGCGTTGACTCATGATAATTTATTCTATTTTGTGCTTTCTAAATAAATACTATTGTGTTTATGTTTTAACGTGTTTATGTTTATCCAACGTGACGTCTAAAGCGTCAGACTTTAGACGTCACGTTGGATTTTCCACAACCGAATGTCGTCCCACTGTTGGGAAGAGGTCTCCCCATGGAATGTGAAGGATAAGTACATTGTCCACCACGCTTTAAACCTTTCAAAAACTCACGGAGATTTTTTTTGCGGAGTCGTGCCCAACAGTACAAGAAACAAACAAAAAACTTATTAGCGCAAACGTTTCGATACCAGAGTTTACGTAATAACATTTCATTGTTTACCTAGTTACTTCGAAAGGTGTACAAATGTACGGATTCCGTGTTAACAGACAGACAAACTTCGCTCTATTATCACGCCACGCTGCAGTAAATCGCTCCAGTTCTCAAGGGCTTGGTCGTATTAGCACTTCTTTCCTGAATATCGTTTAATTATACGTACAAGACGTTTGAACATAAGAGGTGTATTACAAAAATCCTAAGTATTCCTGCATTTAGGCGTTGTTAACTTCAGTATTAACTTTAATCAAAACTGTCAAAGGAATGTTTTTACTTTCGTTTCGTGTTATCATAACAAATAATAATAATTTTTTTGTGGTCAACGGCACCCCATAGACATAAATAAACCTTAAAAGAATATGACCGTTAAATTGAATACTGTTTTGAGATCATTACAGAGACCATAGTTCCACTACATTATATTCTACCTATAAAGTTTTTAATATTTAATAGCCAAATCAGAACTCCGTGTCGTATATAAACCTAGACCAACTTAAGACGACAAAGTTTATACAACTGAAATATCCGTTTATAAATAAAAATATATCATGAAATATCTCTTTTTTATCATGTCGTAATGATGTTATTCATTCTTACCAGGGAAAATATCAAAATTGTTTTCATTCTGCCACTCATTGGAAGATGAGCGATAAAACCAATTATTGTGTTCTTATACCTTTTTTCAAATGTAACGTACAAAAGAAATATATACAACCTACCATGATATTTAATTATTAGTATGTACGTTAGAATATGTTTTTGTGTGTTAGATACATATTTTCGATTTTTGTATTTGTAAAATCGTCTTTATGTGAGTCAATTTTACCAACGAGAGACCATTACATCGATTGTTGAATCATATCTTACATTTAGATAGCAAACATTGTTAATTTAACATAATTAGTGTAATTTTTATATCAAAGTGTGCGTATATCACTTTGTAGCTGCACCGATCGTTATAGCACATTTATTTTGGACATGTCGTTAACCTTTCGTGTTAAAGGCGTATTAATAAATTTTATTATAAAAGGGTCCAAAAGGGTTCCACTCAACTTCCTGTGGTTCATTTTTTGCATTATTTATACGTCACTTATATTTTCAGCCCTAAAGAATTCATCGTAATTACCCATTAATGTTCCAATGCTGAGCATGTGTCCTGTACACTAAGAATGTCAGTCCCCAGTCCACCAGGCAATGTTTGACTTCTCAGGCCTGTGAGGAATTTATGTAGAACTTTGAAACCTGTAGATCTTCCTCACGATTTTTTCTCTTCACGGTTAAAATTATTATAATAATTTAACTTAAAATAAAAAATAACCTAAAGATTACATGTCCTTCATTTAATAAAAACTATAATAGCGACAATACAATAATGGAACTAAAAATAAACCTTAAATATACCTAAGAATAAAAGCAGTTGTTTAAAAAAACCATTAGTCTGTGCAATATCGCGATATAGTTTAAGTGTCTCGAATATTTGAAAAGCTGTTGACAGGGCATAATTTATTTGCCTAGCCTCCAAAACCTCGATTTTCATTCGAAGTCCGACAAATTCATTGGAATTAATCCGATTTGTCATTTACATTACAATGTAAATTCGGATTTGACTGTGGAGATACAACAAATCTATGTCTGCAACGAAATTACAACTCAATTACAATCACTTTCCAACGGGACTTGCGAGCGTCAAACCAAAAAATTTTTCTATTCGATTGAACTTAATAATCCGTACATTTCAGAGTACATCCTTGTATCTTGTAAAATCTGAATATCAATGATCGTTCTTAACAATTTCCCGGCTTACAACAATCCTGTGTAATGCGGTGTATCGAGCTTGCAGCTTTTACACACCTGTGTTGCACGGACAAATCTCTTTGGATTACAGGCGTACCAAAATGCTGTCTCTCCGTCAGCGTTATGAGTCTGCGAGCGGAGACAATGTCTATGTATTCGTAGATGATGCATAGAAGCTAAAAATACAATATTTTAGTGAACTGTCGGCGCATCTTCAGTCTAGAGAAATAAACTCCAGCTTAGTGCCTCACTCAACGCTGACCGGATCGTTACCGGAACGTCGCGTTAGTTTTAAAATGGAAAAACTATTGCAGAATTGAATGATATACACGAAATAGGCATCATAAGCCAATGAAATGTCACTTGGTCTTCTAATGCAAAATTAGATTTGTGGGCAAAATTTACAACAACCAACCGGGTGGACCGAAGACCTGATAAAAATAACGGGTAAACGCTGGATACAGAGGGCACAGAACCGGCCAGAGTAGCGATACCTGGGGGGAGTGTATATCTTTTATTCAAATTTTCAGTAGGTTACGCTGTATAAAGAACCTATCTGCATAACTTGAGGACTCTTGGTTTAGCAGTTTCAACCTGCAGGCGTTAATCTCTGAGCCGCACTCTTTTATATATGAGTATTTTTATTTATTTAGTTAATAATTTATTGTATCACCTCTTTATACAGAAATTTTATAAAAGGACAAACTTAATGCCTGAGGGCATTCTCTGCCAGTCAACCCTGGGTGGATGCAGAAAATTTGCGGCAGGTGTTGTTATCAAACTTAAAAAAAAAGTAAAATTTTTTCT
>DWON01009582.1:0-11303 GCA_018251015.1 Phocides pigmalion okeechobee | reverse complement strand
GTTCCTACTCTTGAGGACTAAGATGGTCGCCTCCAATAATATGTGTCCGGCAACCACACCTCCCCAACCGAAACACAAGACATGAAGAACATGTTGCTTTACGGCACATTTAGAACATAATTGACCTTTCTCACTGCTAGGGAGAAACGAAAAGCGAGTTTCATATTATTGACAAGCCAGTCTAGATAACTTAGTTTGCTTTCACATCTTTTGTATATTAAAGTAATAAAATGCAATAACTTATATTACATTTATCATATCATATATAGGATAGGATTTTTCTTTCAAATTTTTTCATTAAAAGTTACGTGTGTTATCTTCGCGATGAAAAACACTTTAACCATGATATTATATTGAGTCACAAAAAGTATAACAGAATGCAGGTCAATGGTGATATTAAACTTTAAAATGAATCAACTAATAAACGGCTTTTGAAAATAAAAAAATGCAGTAAATAAAATTTCATAGACCACATTGCACAAAATATACTCAGAAAAAGAAAATTAAAATTTCTTCGGTTATAAATTAAGCTTTCACAGTTTTGCTAGCTTCATATCATGTTACTCGCTTCCGTTTACTCACTTACAATGGGACGTGTACCTTAAGGCAAGTACCTAATTGTATAATGGTGTAAGATGGTGTTATCCGTGACAAATTGACAAAAGGCTTTTTTTACACTAACTTTAACCGTAATATAAAGCATTTCTAAAAAAGTTCATTTCGGTACCGCTCCCTTGACTTGACATACTAAATACCCACTAAATTGACTATAATAATTAATATCTGCGTTATATATCACACGAGACAAAAATAAAAAGGAAAATAAAGGAAAAAATAAACCAAAAATACAATTATACATAAAAATTAATGTATTCTATCATCAATAACATAGGGTAATAGTTACACAAATAATAAAATTAAAGGAAAACAAATTTATACATATTTCTTAACGGAGATATAAAAAAAAACAAATTATACACGCTATCAACACAAAATGCTACTTAAGAAATAATATAAGAATAACAGTATTTTACAATTGCCTAAAAAATTAAATAGCCTAACGCGTCCCCCACCAGCGCCCTCTCACGATTTTAGTCTAAACTTAATCGCATAAATTTGTCAATAAAAAATTTGGCGTCAATTTTAGGGATAATTCAGTTTGATTGAGATTTACATGTCAAATTATACACAAGCGCGAAACATAGTATGTATATTCATAACATTGTGAGGTAACTCATTGACACTATATTATAGGAAATTATAATTATACATTGACGCATGATTTACAAGACGATTAACTATGACGAAAACGAAAAATTTGAACTAAATCGAAAAAAAAAACATAATCATGCTACCATTTTTATCGAAGTATTCACTATAAATGGAAACATAAAATTTCTGCGTAAATGTATAAGTACGCGATTGTGTCGTGAACCCGTCTGAGCTAAAAATATTAGAATATTAGCGATCGTATTAAAAAAACATAGTAGTCAATGGTACTCGATATAGATTTATCAAGCGAAAACATTAATTTTAATTTAATAACTTGACTAATCAACAAAATGATGAAAAATCGATGTCAGGACAAAAACACAAATAAGAACTAAGAACGATAACAAAATAATAAAAAAAAAACGAAGTACACATGCATTACGCGTATCAATTAATTTTTCGAATTGCATAATGAATAATTTTGAATAATTGCAAATAAATATATTATAGAAATAATTAAAATGATCACAACAGGCAAATGTTAAGACAAAAATAATAATAATAAAAAAACAAAATCTGTAAGCGTGGCAAGGCGCTTTGTGATACAACGAAAACATATTAAACAGATCTTTCGATTATGCAATTTGTAATTGCGGCGCCTTGCATGCTCGTTACAATTAAGTAAACTTCGCTTCGTGTACAGTAAATAATAAATTATATGATGTCGCAATAAATAACGAATTTTAAAATATAAATAATGTAATTTGTGCGAAATAAGTACAGATTGGGGACTGTATTGTCTGCGAGACGAAACTGTTGGGAAGCGATGCTCCACATCAAAATGCGATAAATAAGGTCACACTAAAAACATATTGGCGTACACTAAAATTGCAAACCCCGGGGCGTTTTCATCTACGTCCGTATAACACTTTGACTGCGGCGCTCAAATGTATCGGGTCAGCGTTACCGCAGGCGGAACTAAACTGGAGCTCATTTCTCTAGACTGAAGATTCGTCGACAATTCACTAAAATATTGTATTTTTTAGCATCTGTGTGTTATCAACGAATACACAAACGTTATGTCCGCCGCAAGTCTTGTAACGCGGATTTAAACACAGCGCTTTTGTTCGCCTGTTAACCATACAGATGTACAAAACGAACACAGGTGTGTACAAGCCGCAAGCGCGTTGCGTCGCGTAATACATAGCAATGTTTTACGCCGCAGGAAAAGTGTTACGTAATTAGTGATATCTGTATTCACGGAGACTAGCCAGTATATTGCGTTATCCACATCGCTGGTAATATTAAAAAAAATGTATTTAGACGCATTGATTCGCGTCTAAACTTAATATGAACGTTCTCATTGAAAAAACAATAGAGCAGAAACGAAAAATATTCGCTTCTCTTGTTTTATTTTGGTGTTACTTTGACAACAGATGATTCCTATCAAATTACTATTTGTATTTCATTAAGTTTGTAGTAAAGAAATACATTTTTCTTTGGGTCAACGATGTGAACGCATATTACTTTTCAAGCAATTATTTGTTTCACTGCGATACAACGAACTGACGTCACTTGTAGAATTATACATACCCGTAGTATGCAATTGTGTGATTGAAAAATCACAATTCCATCACCGTGAATACAATTCAGTCAAAATAAATAATCTGGCTCCCCGTACGACCACTAACATAGCAGGTAACTAGCGTAGGGTAATATTATCGAGTTCACGCGAATTATTAACGACCGCGAGAAACGTAACTACACTAATAATATACTAAACGAACGCTGCAAGCTCCCCTACCGAACATTTACAATATCCATCTTTATTTTAAATTTAAACCTTTCATATAGACCAAACGAATCGTTCAAAAAACAGGATCCCGTGAATACTCGCACTCAGACCTCGACATGCATCCCTCACAATAATTTCTTATAATTATAATGTTATTATATCTCCTTGTCCGCTTAGCTATAAATATAGTTTACATATAAATTAAAATATAGAGTGAAAACTACACATTTCTTACAATATATTATGTACAAGGCATCTCGCTATTCAACAATGTTACAAAGTTCAGCATTTTGTCCATTATGTGGTTTTGAGTTGCGTCTGCGACGTGCAGCCGGCGCGGGCGCGATGCGGGCGCAACGCGGGCGCTGCGCCGCCACAACGAATGTACACTTGATATCCACTTCGCTAATACTATCCCTTCAAGGTAAGACGTTCCCTAAAAGACGTCTTTTCATATTATAATTTTAAAACAACAATCGTACGAGTGGATTCTATTCAAATGGAGCGAATATCACCAACTCGCCCGCACCGAACCGCCTTACAATAAACTTTCATACAAAATCCTACCTGGCACTAACATTTATGTATATTCATTACAAAATGTAAAATATTATATTATATATTTACAATCACAACATAAATTTGATAAACAACCGAGAGAAATAGAGATACTTACTGGTGTAACGGTGTTTTATTGTTTTCCGATCATTACACTTGCGACGTTCGGCGGATAAACATTAATAATTGTACTTTAGATTCAATTAAAAAATATATTTGCACTTCATTATTCCACCGATTTAATTAACCATTGTTCTAGCAGCTCGAATGTCCCGATTAGACGTTTTTTTATTATAATACAATTACTTGAATAAACATTCAAAATAAACTAGCTGATCTAAACACAAATGTTATTGTCATTTGTAATGTTACGTATCAGATGGTCGAGACGTCGCAACATCCGATTATAACATCGTAAAATATTTGCAAAACTGTTACAAATCATTCATCCGTTGATATGTATACGAAATAATGACGTAACGAATGACTAAACTGGATTTGCTCAGCGATTGTTCTGCAATTTTATTTATAATATTTAGGAACGTTAAGTAGTATTGTTCAACGGTGTTACAGTTTGTTGATAACGGTTCGTTTGTGTATGTTCGTTACATTTAAGTTTTAAGCACATTTTTATCGCACAACCCTTTACCGATCCGTAATTGAAACAAAAATTACAACTAATACTAACGACATAAGTCGAATTCAGCCGCATTAGTGACAATTCCGCAAACTGATAATTATTGTGAAAACCTACAAGTGTTCCCATTTGTATTGAGATATTTTTTAATATACTCGATTGGCCCACACGCGATCACGTCTTGTGTCGTATTTCCCGTTGTACAACAAACGGGCAACTCGCGTACACAGCGTCGTACATCAGTCACTGGCGACCACACAACGCGTTATTCATCATACTCTCAAGTTGCAGTAAAACTAGCTTAAAATTTTAGGAATACAATAAAAACACTTAAGTGACACTATTAATCGTCTAGTTAAACCAGAGGGGATTACAACAATCATAAGTACAAAAACTTGTAAGGGAGCCAGTGACCGATCATACAACGCATCTACACACATTTCACTGGAATTCAGTCGCGGCGTGTATAAGTACATATACCTGAAGTTCGGCATCTCACGATGTACGCTGTCAGGTATCGTCGGTTGTACCGCGACGCGGTCCGCGTCAATGTATAACAGTTTACGTCAAATCGCGATTCATTATAATATACAATTCGTTTTCATGTTCCCGAAGGTTGTTCTCATTGATAGGGAAGGATATAATAACGAAAAACTTACGATATGGTTAGTCTATCACTTAACAACGCTACAAACCGGCTCGCTAGGCGACCGCGCGATATATACACACACGCATTTATACAATTTGGGTCGTTTTGGTCGTCAGTTTGGGATGAGGACGAAACGCGAGACGAGTGAGGAATTTTATTCACAGTCGTACCTTTCCGTGTGTTTGTTTCGTCAAATACGTATTCTCGACGTTGAACCATCGTACGTCACTTCACTTTTTGTTAATTATTCTTTATTAACAACACATGTTTCCTGAATTGTCTGTCCGTCATACACGTGTATAGTTTAAACAACCAAATGGCAAAATATTACAATTATTTTTTGTTATGAACAAAAATATTACCTTCAAACTTTCAACCTAAAAATAGTTTGTATATGAATTTATTGCTATTTTCTGTCATCCGTTATTGCTCCATATTCATAATATTTTAATTATGAGATGCAAGAATACACATTATTTGAATTACACGCATGGATTATACATTCCTACTTGGTGACGATTCCACTTACCGACTACAGCGACTACGGTCACATATTTTACTTTGAGCCCACGATAGTTATTGTCGTTCAGTGGAACACTTCTATTGTAAATTGATACATTAGTATGATTGACCGACTTCTACGAACAATCTAGCTTTTAGAACTAAACATTTAATGAGAGATATTAATTAACACGTGTAACATATTTGTTCCTTATTTAACATTAAAATTACCAGGAAGACAAGACGGTAAATCTTCTGTGTTGTGTCCGACCGTTAATATTTTACAATAGAAAGAACGAAAAAAAACTGTGTTCCGTTCCTAAAAAAATACATTTTTTTGTATGAAATGTAAAATTAAATTCCATTATTTTTTTTGTACATTTCATCAAATATGGGAATATTATGCTTTTTTCTATATGTGAATAGAAGTACAAGAGCATGCAAACCAATGGATGGTACGTAGTCATTGCAACCCATGGACACCTACATGCAACTTCAGAGATCTGAAGTCTTATTTGTGGTCGTACGAACCTACTCCTGAAATCTGATAGTAGCCTTATTTGCATGTTTAGCCGGTCAAACTCCGCTCCAACAACTATTGAGTCTCGGTTGGAGAGTTCACTAAGCGAGGCGACCACCTCAGTCCTCGGGAGTAGCAACGCTACATACGAACTCGGATAGATAGATAGAATCATAGATTCTGTATGAGGTTATATGTGGATGTCCATGGGCTCCAGCGACTACTTAACATCAGATCTGCATGCTCGTTTGCTACTCTTATCACAAAAAGAAATGTCTTTACAGTATAAACACATCAGCTAATTTCTTTTCCACGAATTTCTCAGCACATGCAACTTTACAGAATGACCTATAAAATGTAAAAAACTAATAAGTAATAGTAAATAATTTCCACTTAAAGTATCAATTTTTTTTAGAAATTAGAACACATAAGAACGTTTAAATTTGAATGTAACTATTAACGGTCGAATACTAAACACGTCTTCTATACTTTTTATATAATCCAAGTGCAAACGTAGCGAGTTCTGTTTACCAAATAAAATAAACACATTTACTAATGACATTACTACATAAACACGTATTTATACATAAATTATTTTTACCAATTAACATCAATACAATTACATAATATTACATATATCTCATTGGTGTTATTTAGAAATATTTCGAAGCACATTATATTAAAATTTGATTAATTTAAATTCGCAAATCAAAAGAAATATATTAAAATTAAAAACCTCAAGTACATTATGTGAAACTGTTTCATTTTTGTCATTAAAATTAAAAAAAAAATGATTTTCCGATCTCCGATCGCAGTGTACTCACGACAATCGTGGCACATTTTATCAAAATTAAAAATAAATGAATTCGGTATTTATATTAAAAATCTACACTTTCTATTTAATATATTATATTTATATACCTAACATCACACACAATACAATTCTCTAACAAAATATATATAAATGCTTCGAAATAAGTTGGATTGACGGACAATAACTATATATAATTATTAATTATTCTTTATCCATTTATTTTCGTATTTTTCAATCCGTGAAGTTAAATATACGAATAAGAAAATAATGTAACATCTTTTGCTTCTCAACACACCGAGTGATCACTGCGGTGTCAGATAACGCCGTACAAAATAAATTATATTACATATTTATAAATTTAATCATATTTTTCAAAATAAACGTATTGTAAAAATTGTGAAATTAATCATATTTTTCAAAATTAAACGTATTGTAAAAATTGTGAAATTAATCATATTTTTCAAAATTAAATGTATTGTAAATTTTGTGAAATTAATCATATTTTTCGAAATTAAATGTAATGTAAATTTTGTGAAATTAATCATATTTTTCAAAATTAAATGCATTGTAAAATTTGTGAAAATAATCATATTCTTCAAAATTAAATGAATTGTAAATTTCATAAAATGAATAATATTTCATTGTTGTTGAATTGAAGTTATATGTTGATTGTTATACTGAAGTTATTTTATTGTGGCGTTTGAAAAAAAAAAGTGTATTTTACGGTGGAACAAAGCCGCAACGCTGATGTAACACATAATTTAATACAATGTATACAGCGCCATCTATGTTAGAAAAACGTAGCTATGTGTTCTTTGTATCTGAACTCGATCTGTGATCATCGTACAGATTTTTTGATGTACATAATCGTTTTATCATTAATTTTGTCTATTGGTCGCTCACTCAGGTCTTTTTAATTACTCCAAAGATTCTTATTTATTAGGATTACTATGCATGGCCTAATCTATTTGTCAGTGACTTATTTTTATTAAAAGTTTCTCATATATAAGGCTGCATAGTTTCCTGAAACAATAATGCATCTGCGATCGTCTTCCAATGGGAGTTCTGTTCTATATGAAGTTAGTTACAGATGTCTTTGGGTGGTGGTGACGGCATACCACCAGATGGATGCATTTTATTACAATAAACCAATTTTTAATACGAAAATACACAATTTTGAAGTTACGGTATACCACTTAACCCGTGCCTAGTGTTGGAACATAAATTAGTAAAAAAAACTAATCTTATTCGGAAAGCAATGACAATGTATCATTATTTTCTTATCGTATTTAACATTTGCAAAATCATAGTAATTAGCAATGCGAACATGACCACCGTGTAGTCACTTTATTTATACTGCATCAGTTATGGTATTTAACATTGATATTTTTAACGTAAACTTGAATTTTGTATAAAGCTACACATCATAACTATTCGTTATAACGTTGCATATAATTATGTCATTCGTTATAACGACATTTGATCGTTATAACTGGTACAACGACTATTGATCGTTGTAACTGTTATAACGACTATTGATCGTTGTAACTGTTATAACGACTATTGATCGTTGTAACTGTTATAACGACTATTGATCGTTGTAACCGTTATAACGAAGATTAATCGTTAAAACTGTCCGATGCGTTCATTTTATATTTAAATGCTAAATAACAATAAAGTGCAGTTTAAAAAGTCATCACTAGAGGCGCCACCGTCTTCGCATTGTCATTTTTGCATGAATCGCGCCACAATGCTTATAATAAACCAGTTTTACCACTGATATACACGTTATTTTTGCCGTGCCCCTAGATATTATATGACCACGTTGCCAATCATGTCGTGACGTTAGACACAATGAAAACGCACAAATTGAAGCACCTACATACACGCAACAGACCCACCGCACTTGATGCTTTAGGTAGCAAATACGCGTCTTGTCTACGGCTCTCAAACTTTATGGTCAAGTTTCTCCGTCCGTCTCACCGTCCCGTCTGTTGACATTGAGTCGAATGGCTTAGTTAAAGCTTTCTGATGCCCATCGAATATCACGATTGTAGTTATATTTTGTGGCAAATTCGCGTTTTGTTGGTGAATAGGCTTTCTGTACGGAGCACTATTATTTATTCCATGACGCAGATGTATCAAAATGTATTTGCAGTATTAAATAGCGTCATTTTTAATTTACCATTTGTGCTGTCAACAATTTTGATCCAAGCGAATATTTTCCATCCACATGTGTCGTAGTTGTTGACGTTATCTGCGACTTTTCTCACTGTTCTGGGTCTGGGTGTTTTTGTACGCATCTCGCTTGTGCCTCAGCACCCATGACACAAGGGAGTCCTAATGTGGGTATATGATTGTATACAACATTTGTTTAAGCGTTCATTTATGTTGTGGTACACCCGTCCTGTCATCTTTTTATACAATGGTATAATCGTATAGTCATTTATTTATACAACGGTACAACCTTACTGTTGTTTCCTTATATTGTGGTATAACCGCTCTTCCGTGTTTTCAAGTAGTGGTATAATCGAATTCGACTTTTTATACAGTGGTATAGCTGTACCGATCACTTTATACAACGGTACCACCGTCCATCTCTATATACAGTGGTACGAATGTCCCCACACTGTCACCTGGCACAGCGGTACAAGATAGTACGCATGTGTGCAGCGGCAGCGTGCTCACGGCTCGCGCGGGCGGTTGCAGTAGGCGCAGGCGTAGGGCAGCATGTAGTAGCCGCAGTTGACGTAGTGGCGGATGTGCGCGGGGCGGGCGGCGGGGGCGGGCGCGGGGCGCGGCGGGCGGGGTCCCCCACCCGGGGCCGCCCTCCGCCCCGGCATAGCGGAGCGCACGGACCGCCCCCCGGGGCCGAAGGGGGGGGACAACGTCCGCGGCCCGCCCCTTCCGTCCCCCCCCATGAACAGATCTGCAACGCAACAAGATCCTTTTACTCTTACTCTTTTTTACAACGAAGGTTGCAAACAAGCGAGCCGTCTACCCGATGGTAACTAATCCCTGCAGTATAATATCTTTATATATGTAAAGATATCTGTTTAAATTCTGTATCTGTATCTGGCTTTGAAAAAAACTTTTCTCTAATATGAAGTTAATAACAGAGTTTACAAGGTTAACCGTAAGCACGTTTAACGATTTTTGATAGCCAAGTCGTTACCACGTCTCATGACGTCAGTAACTATTTACAATCAGATGGATTGCACGCTCGTTCGACACCTATATTTCATTAAAAAAAAGGTAGTTGAACAAGAACCGACCTTGGTTGGGTCGCAGCCGGCACAGCATGTCGGCCTGCTCCCAGAGCTCGTGCGCCACGTACAGGAAGGTGTAGTACTTGGTGAGCTGCAGCAGCGCGTGGTGCGCGTGCGCCGGCACCGAGTGCACCAGCGAGCAGTAGCCCGACGAGCCGGAGCCGGAGCCGGAGCCCACCGAGCCGGGCCCGGAGCCGGCGGGGGACGGCGTCGGGGACAGCGGGGACACCGACTCCGCGCACGCCGGCTGCAAACGATATAAAGTATAAAATTTGTCATTTTTGTCGTCTCGTTATGTTTGCATGGTATACGTACATCTAACCAAAGCTATTTTTTGACAATGTCGAAAAATTTGCCATAAAACCTTAAAAAAAAAAAAAAAAAAATTGATTACCTTTACAAAAAAAAATGTTTTTTTTTTGTAATAGGTCGAAATTATCGAAATAAAAAAAAATATGGACTTTCGAGAATTAGCATGCCCCCTAGATAGAAATGAATAAAAAAACTGCAACCAATAATAATTTTTGATAAGCCGTAGTAGTAACTATAGCTCGTCCAGGGAGATACCAAGACCACCCCCATAATCAACTGTTGCTTTGGTTGGAGAGCTGTGGTTGCTTAAAAGCGAGGTTATCTCAGCCCTCAGGAGTAGCAATCTCGACATCTACGTACGAGCTCGGTCAATCTCACTCCTTTTGAAGTTGTATGTGGATGTCCATGAGTTGCATCGACTACATTACAGGAAATGCTAGTGTGGTACTAAAAATGAGGGTAAAAAATCAGTGAACATTTACCTTTTGTTGGTACTCTTGTACGACCTTGTTGTACTCCTTTACCTCCCGGTTGTACATCTTGAACATGCGCTGATACAGCAGCGCCTGCACCCTCAGGCTGAAAACATTAATTGAACATTGAGTATGTGCTAGAACTATATGTTGGCCGGGAAGGTACCACCGTCGCCTTCAAAATCCGCCTGGAAAGAACTCTCGTGTTCTCTACTCCAACCGATCTCCGGAGGTATTGTTGACGAATAAAATTAAAAATGACCGTTTTATTTTGCAGGAATAGCAGGGTACCTCAAATAGGCTCAGACAGACTTCAGTCCTGTTTGAAGATATCAATAGCCTGCAGAACCTCGTTAGCATCAGGAGGATCGTGGTTCATTTACTATTTCTCTAAAATAAAAAATATGTGGTCAATTTGACGAGGTTCATCATTAAAAAAGGTCAAGGTTTCAAAATAACCATTGTAATCCGCCGTGAAGAAATTAACATGAATATAGGAAAAAGAGAAGTAGAAAGAGAGAGGCAGAGCAAATCCTTCCTCCCTCCCCCCTCATAAAGTAGGG
>DWON01009581.1:0-11304 GCA_018251015.1 Phocides pigmalion okeechobee | reverse complement strand
CATGGGCACGGACTCCCTTTAGATTGTTTAAGTTAGGTTTTTATTTTAATTAGTTTTAAGATTTTCATCATTGTATAAATAAGTAAGAAAATGTTTAATATGCTTAACCTAACAAACATTGAAAAATATTTGATCATCAAAATACAAAGGGTATCTTCTTAAAGTTCTTATAGTTCTGATAATGTTTACCTGGTACAATGCCTTAGTATTTCTAAAAATAATAGTCTTCGTTATGTAGAAATCGTCGTCTCCATCTTCCTCTTCATTTTTCAAACCTGTATCATTAATCGTATTTTAAAAAACATTTTTTTTTTACTATTAAAAATATATTCATTTCACTCTATCCCTTCGTCCAGGATTCAATTACATAAGTTTCATATTATTAGTACGTTTAAAGATTTAAGAAATATTGATAATTGTTGAAAAATGCTGGAAAACTATTTATATATAAATAATAAAATTTTCATAATTTTAATATGTAGAGAAAGTAAAATTACCTATGTCGTTGTCTGAAAGTGAGTAGTAAGTGTTTCGGGAAATAATTCCACCTGGTTCGCCCTTTGGTCCTGTTATAGATGTACCCGGTGGTCCTGGAGGCCCAGGAGCTCCGGGTGGGCCAGGAAGCGAAACGCAAGTTTCGTTACAAGAACCTGGTAGTCCTGGCTCACCGTCTTCACCAGCTGTACCCCTGTCTCCTCTGTCCCCCTTTTCACCTTTAACCTTGACAAAATTACAACAACACCCAGATAAACATTAATTTATAATTCTACTATATTATATTTTAATAAATTTGTGTCAAATATAACAAATTTACATTATTTAACGATTTTATAGTTACAATTTCTTATATAACAAATTTCATTTTTTTGTCATTCAAATTTCATTTTTTTGGGTATCCATGAATAAAATCAAGTAATTTATTTTCAAGTGTAACACCTAACGATACACCTATATCATTTACAACGTAGCACTTACCTTAACTACGTCTATCTTCGGTGTTTCTCCTTTCTGACCTTTCTCTCCTGGTTTCCCTGGTCCACCTTTTGATCCAACTGCGCCCTACAATTACAAATAATTTAGGATTTGTACTATAAGAACATTTCCATAGAAATCTTTAATTACTACTATACAATAATACAGATTTACTTAAACTATTAACTCCAACCAAAACCAGTAAGACATTACTTGTCTTTTCGGTATTTTTTTTGTTTTTACATTTTCTGTTCCAATGTTGTTGATTGATTTTAGATAAATCTATTTTATTTTATATTTTTCAAGCGTGTATTTTTAGTTCATATATAATGCATTTTTTAATCTTTTATAATTTTCGTTAATCTTAAAATTTACGCACAAGAAGTCGCGAGTACAGTTAGCATTCGATATATTTTTAAAATCTTACTCTGCTTCCTGTTGCTCCTTTAAAACCTTTGGCACCTCTCGGGCCAGTGGGTCCAGGATGACCTCGATCTCCCTTAGGCCCCTGAAATTGAGATTATTATTAAATACTAATATAGTGAAGTAATATATTATTTGTTACTTATCTGTGTCACGAATAGATTAATCTTCAATGAAAATGTTCCGATTATAGACTCTTTTAGCATTTTACCTTTTCAAGTTGGGAGAACTATAGTTCGACCGGTGAGGTACCACCGCCGCTCTCCTAATCGGCCGTAAAGCATTACCTGTGTTTCGGTTGGAGAGGTGCGGTTGCCAGCTACACTTTAACGCCAGGCGACTATTTTAGTCCTCAGGAGTAGCAACGTTTGTGGTCGTATGTAGGTCTCTATGGGCTGCGACTACTCAACATCAGGTGGTTTGCATGCTCGTTTGCTACTCTTCCCACATAAAAAAACCTTCCAAATGATAATGAATAAAACAATTTAAGCAATGAAAAACTAAATTTACCTTCATTAGACTTATAGCAGACATGGGTACATTTCCAGGTGCACCTGGTTCGCCCTGGTTTCCTTTATGACCTTTTAGACCTTGGAGACCCTGGTCACCTTTATGTCCCTTTACACCACTTTCTCCAGGGATTCCATGATTGCCATTCGTACCTGGTGGACCTTGAGGCCCAATTGGACCCTTATCGCCTTTATCACCCTGAGTAAGTTAAAAAGTATTTATTACAAGCCATCGCTTAATTAAAGTAGTACAATATTCTTCAATACTACATTGTTTTCTTGTTTGATTATCTCACATTCAATGACATTTTTCTTAAATATCGTCACCACTTTTAATTAAGTACTATTAACGATTAGAGAACATGAAAGTATTAACAATTGGCAACTATTGGCAAATAAATTATTTGATTTGATTTGATTTGATAACACCACTTTTCTTGTTACTTTTATATCCCATTATTCTTTTAGTGTTTTGAATTTTTTGATTTATTTACGCTTCCATTACTTTAACTATACCTAATAAGGCAATAGCTAACGATACTTTTACCTTATCTCCAATTAATCCTTTTTCTCCTTTAAAACCCCTTAATTTTTCCACTATGGCAGCATCTGAAAATATTAATCTATTTTTGAATAGAGTTTATTACTCAGCTTATGAAATTTTACTTGACTGATTTCCTACTTATAAAAACACATTAAGTTGTCCGTTCCAGACAGTAAACAGTGTAGCGACAATTTTATTATCGAATTATTCAGACATCTATGATGCATAATTTAGAATCCTTTAGGATCTTCTTAGCAAGCATCAATTAAAGATACTCCAACGCATAAGGCACGATACCAATAGTTCATTACACTAACTCAAAATATTTCAGGCGGACTAATTTAAGGTCATCCAACTATTAACAAACATGATATAAGCAGAAATAACACTGCAAATAATTTACCAATATACCCTCCAAATAGATATCCATATTTGACAAATAAAATGTTTCCGGTAGATCGGCCCGAAATTGAGGATATTACAAAAAGTGTTTATTTAGCGAAATATTCGTTAAATAGGCGTCTTGCGAACGAGGTTACGTACAAGCTGTTCAAAATATTTGATCTGGTATAGGAAAATTTTTAAGTATAGAAAGGCATTACGAATGACGGGTGGTAAAATAGCAGTTCTAAGGAGAAGGAGTGGGGGTTGATGTGAGTACCACCACTCCTCATAATCCGTCGTAAAGTTGTTGTTATCAAGTTTCGGTTGGAGAGGTGCGTTTGCAGAATACACTGCTCAGCAGCATTTGTGTAGCGTCTAGAATGCACATTCGCTGTGTCAGCTTGCAATCTTGTAGCGCTTACGCTTAACACAGCATTTTTGTTCGCCCGCAAGCCGTACAGATTTATATATATCCAACAGCCATGTGCCAGCCGCACGCGCTTTATACAAAATAAAACACAACACTTGTGTTCCCCGCAGTTTAAATATTAAAGAAATTAAAAAATCATATAATTATGACAAACTTTTTTGGTATTTACGTTTTTATTAAATTTACAATTTTTTTTTTGTCATGATTTCTACCCGAATGATAATAACGTAATTTAATTGCCAAGATTTTCAATGATAAAACAATTAGAAGCACTTGACTAAAGAATTAATATCAATCATAATTATGTACATTATGCCGAAGCATGTTATAAAACGTTATTTTTTATGTTCTCGAAACTCAACACTGTTGCAATTCGCCTAAAGATAAGCCGCCCTGGCTTCTTTAAGTGCTTCCTATCGTTGGAGATAAGATGACTATCGATTTTGGTAATAATTCGCTTAATCTAGTCCAAGATTTAATACGTTTTATTTATTTATGCTATTTTAATTCGTGATTACATTAACGAAAGCCATAATTTTACGTCTGCCATTTTAAATATGTGTTAAATGTCATAAGACCGTAAATCTTCATAAAGTAGACCATCAATCTTTACCAAGTGGTAGAACTATAGTTCGAACGGAGAGGTGGTACCGTTGTTTTCATAATCCACCTTAAAACAATTATTTTTATTTCGGTTGGGGATATACGGTTGCTGGTTTCACATACAAGCGACCGTTGCAGTACTCAAGAGTGAGAACGTATCCACGCCCAAAGTCGCACACTACTTTAGTCCTTAAATAAGTTTGGACGTGGAAGTCCGTGAACTAGATAGAACATTTCACAGGTAGCCTGCACACTCTATTTCTACTCTTCCATCGTATAAAAATACTCATCAAAACATTAATATCAAAAAATCGTTTTTTGGATTTCTATTGAAAATAACTATACAATACTGTTCAGTAAATTTAACGCCACTTTTACCGATGTACATGATAAAATCAAAAAGGTAAAGGCGGATAAACTGAACCTTGATATGACTGAGATAAAAAACGCACAGAAGCGTCCCATTCAACCGAAAAACGACACGGCCAGACACGGTTGCTTAGACAAAAGAATTTATGCGGACCTTATCTCTTTCCGCGCCATATCGATGAAAAGAGACGTACATATCTCTAAAGTCCTTTGGACAATGACCCACATAAGGCCAAGATAAGGATCAAAGCCAATAAGAGGAATAGTAGCAAATATATTTAAGGATTCAATCTACTTACGATATTATGTTTACGTGACCAGATTTCTTTGCTCTATATTGAAATTTATTTGGGTTACCCATCGATCATATATGAATGAAGTAAACAAGGTATTATCTGGTGATTGAGAATGTCGTGATCAATAAATAAAGGAGTGGGTTATTTACACTAGGAGATAATGAAAATTGCTTACAATTTATGGGTTTTAAGGTTAACAAAAGCAATTGCCAAATTAATGCAAAATATGATTATTAAGCCACAAATTAAACTAGATATCTTTAACAGAAAACGTATTAAGTTCATATTGTATGGTTTTGGATAAACAAGATTTTTTATGTGAGAAAAGAAGCAAACGAGCATGCAAATCAGCTAATGGTGAGTAGTCGCAGGCCATAGACATCCAAGTACAACCACGAACACGACTGAAATCCTATCTGAATTCGAACGTTGCTACTCCTGAGGACTAAACTGGTCGCCTCGCTTCAGTGTTGCCGGCAACCGAAACACAAGTTATGCTTTACGGCAGATTATAAGGGCGGCGGTGATACCCCCGGCCAAACTAAAGTTATCTCACCTTAAATATTTCCATTATTTGAAAAGGACTTACTTTCAATTGGATCCATATCGGAATATAAGATCGATGATAATTTAGCTGGTAACCCCGGTTGGCCAATGTTACCTTTTTCACCTGTATCACCTGAAAACCAATAAATAATATTAATATTTACTTTTCAAGCACTTGAAGTCATTTAATGGCAGTTATCAGTTCTGAAATAATATTTACTGATTTTTCCGAACTTAGTGAAGCTTAAAATTTATTTTTACATTTATGATGTAACCAACCCTGTGCTTGATATAAATACCCATCCGGCCACGACCCCATTCGACCCTAATTACTGAAGTCATCGATTTCTTTCTCTTTCTTTCATGTCGGCATGATTGGTTATTAAAGGGAGATGCAGTTAAGGAATTAATTGGAGGAAATAGGTACGGGTTGAGGGGAGGTAACAGATAAGTGGGAGTAAGTCATGCCTTAGTGGAAAGATTGGTCAGTCAGCGTAGGTGGATGAAGGCTGATTGTCCAGAGTGCACCGGGCGAACATGTAACGTCACGCCACTCGAGGAGACTAAGTCATCCATTAATCGGTGATGATTTTTTACGGGATTCATCTTAGGCGGTGACTTTACAAAACCTAATATAACTAGCTTTCATTTAAAAAAATATGCTGCTAAACTTATCTGTATATTAAGCCCTTTTAAAATTTTATTTAGCTGAGTATAGATTCTCGAGAGACAGGAGAGTCAAAATTTTCATACCTTTATCCCCTTGTTTGCCTGGCATGCCATGATTGCCATGAGTTCCAGGTAGACCGTCGAGTCCTGTTTGTCCTATTTCTCCCTTTTGACCATCTCGACCTTGAAGCCCTTCATAGCCCTATATGTCAAGTAAATTAGATAAAGATAAAGATAATATGTTCAGAAGTTATAATATGTATATAAAAAAGTTACAAAATAAAACTGTATTGTTATTTTTGCAAACGTAGAAAATAAAAATAAAAGTTAACATAGTTTTGTTATTTTCAACTGATTTTATCAGATTATTCTACACAGTTATTCTCTATTGGACACAAGTTCTTTTTCTACAAATGAAGTCTATGCCAAACAAATAAAAAAACAAATAATTAAATTGAAATTTCCAGTCATAAATGTCATCATTATTCCATACCCGTTCACCTTGTACTCCTCTTAAACCTGGATCTCCTTTCTCCCCCTTTTCTCCTTTTTTACCCATAGGTCCAGGTGTACCAGGTGGTCCTATTGGTCCAGTCGCACCCTTTTCTGCAGGCACTACAACCACTTTTGCCTCTTCTATTTCCTGTCAAAGTATGTCCTAAGGCTTCTCTTTTTATAAAACTTAAAAACTAATAACGACCTTATCATAGTAATGCGCTAGCTATGGTAAGACAAAATTATGAACTTTTTCACAAATGAAGTAGACACAATTAATTAAAACATTTTATAAGCCTTTATAACTCTTGTTATTATCTTTAGTTAATTTGTTCTTCTATGTATATGAGATATACTTGAATGTAAGAAAACAGAATTTAAATTGAACATTTAACATTTTAATACAAATAATTTAAAATTACTTCAATATGACTTTGCAAATATAAAATACTTATAAGATTAAAAAGGTGATTTTAATAAGACTCTACAAATATAAAATTATTTAAATTTTCATCATTTAAAATTATCACCTTGACAACCGGACCAGGTGGACCAGGCGGTCCCATTGGACCTGGGGGTCCTGTAGGTCCTGGTGCACCATCTTTACCCGCTTCCCCATTTTTGCCGGGCTTCCCATCCTTCCCTGGAATACCGTCTGTACCCCTTTCTCCCGTCTCACCCCGTAATCCTTCAGGCCCTCGCTCGCCTGGTTTACCTGTTTGACCCTTCAACAAATCATTGTATCGGTAATAATATCCTTGATAATTAGCAATTGTTTATTACATGATGATAAATATAACTATTGTACGGTAAATATCAAGAAACTATTACAAAGGGAAATTAAAAAGTACATACCGTCATACCAGGCCTCCCCTCGACTCCCTCTAAACCTTGAGGCCCTTGATCTCCCTTAGGGCCCCTCATTTCTTTCATTGATCTCAATAAACTGGACACAACGGTTTCGGAACATTGGCATGACTAAAACAATGCAAAGGGTTAGTAAATTAGAAAGTAACACAAGTCCTACCGCTGGGCACGGATTCATCTCAGAATAAAAAGGTTTGAATAGTACTCCACGATACTGGCGAAGTAAGAAATTGACTCTCTTTGACACTCTTTGAAAGAACCATAACGCACCTCTAGAATGATAAAGACCAAACTAAGAGATAGAAGTTTTAAGCGGTGTGAAATAAAGATGTGCATAATATTTGTAACTTTCTTACATTTAATTTTGATGAATTTTAACATATAAATAGACTAGATCTAGGAGATTTTTCTTTATAGTGATGGAATTTATAACGAGGAATAAAAACACTAATAAAAATTTTAAAACGAATTACAATAAAAGTCGGTGCCCATGTGGTATGGTGCTAAGATTGCTAGCTGCTTTCCCGGTTTGAATAGCGATCGAACTTCTCTCCGCGAAATATAAACCAGCCTTCTTGTCACCGGCGGTCTCGATCAAACGTGGGACTAATAGTTTCACAAAATATTTGCCATACAATGATTTCCAACAGGGAAGTAATCATTTTCCCGTTGGAAATCAGAATAAAAATTAGATGACAAAATACATACATAATACATACATGTATACAAAGGCAGTAGCGACCACTTAAGGTCAAAGGGATAACAAGAAATATACTAATAAATTAGTTCAAATATACTTACGCCGTCTAATCCTTTTAAACCTGGCAATCCCATTGGACCCCTTTCTCCAATTAAACCTGGTGGACCTTGAGGGCCTTTTATGGACGCACCAGGATCTCCCTGTAACAAAAAAAGATAAGAAGATGAACAATTTTCCTGCAAGTAAACAGTAAAGAGCAAGGCCATTTAGGCAAAGCTCCACGCGAGATTCATTTGAAGAGATCAATAATATCTACACAACCTTAAACAGGACAGAAGTCCTATCAAAAGTTGTACTAAGGTATATGAGAACTAAGAAATAATATATATTGCGTAAATTAAAATAGACTATTAATTATTATAAATCAATTAAAAGGAATGAAATTAAATGTTGAATGGAATACACGCAAATGCGTTGCTATTCCTAGGGACTATTATGATTGTTACGCTTCTGAGTGTAGGCAGCAATTACACCTCTCCAACCGAAACACAAGAGTTGCTACACAACGGATAATGAGGGCGTTGGTACCACCGAACCGTCGAACTATGGTTTTAGTTACTTTAGTCTGCAGCGATTACTTAACATCAGCTTCTCTGCAAGGTAGCTTGCCACTACTTTTACATGAAAAAATACAAAAGTTTACTACCTTTTCTCCTTTATCGCCTTTTTCTGCTTTAATCCCTCTCGCCCCCTTTTCTCCCTTTTCACCTTTTTCACCCTTTTCGCCTTTGTCACCTCTTTCACCTTTTACGATCGTTGTTTTTTTATCCTCATCTGAAATTGTAGATATTACTTTACACCTGTGTATCAAAATAAATCTATGTATGTATGTTTATTTTTCCTACATAACTACATTATTCATCCGATCACCGCAAAAATTTTGGAAGTAATTAAACATACTCCTACTTTGAATTCTGGAATAGTTCATTTATGCAACGACAAGGTATAATTGTATCAAACAAAGTAAGTATTTCAAAGAATTGTTGATAAGAACGTGGTCGAAGTCGATGTTAGAAGCTAGAAATTTTATATAAATCAAATTATTCTTATTGAAGTAAATGTTAACATAGTTGTTAACGGCTACTTACACGGTGAGTCTTAACGTATCTACGGCGTCTATTTCTAGTTTTGCCAAGTTTTGTGCTTATAAATTAACTATCGCTCGCTATAATGTTGAAAGATCTGCGTGATGAAATTCACATGCCTGAGAGTTCCCCCTAAATATCTCAAAGGTGTGAAGTCACCGGCACTAAACCAGCCATTCAGTACATGGCACGACATTAAAACAGTCATGGGCTGTTGACAAAGAATTCTAATTCAATTTGAAAAACGGAGTGAACCTCATTACTTTTTTTGCTGCTCTCAGTACGGTTTGATACCTACTATTTTACTGATTAATAAACGTTATAAAGTTACATTATTTGAATTGTATTTTGAAAGAAAGCTGATAAATATTGAGAGTGTAAATATTTTATTTGTGGAAGTTTTATAGATTAATGCCATAAATTTTAGTTCATTGTTTATTTATAAAGTTAATGTCTCATATCGTAATAATAACCTATAAAATATTTTAATACATATATGTAATTTTTTCTAACAAATAATAGCTGGAATATAATTAACAAAAACTGAACTTACCGTCACTTAATCCCAGACTAGTGTCGTCAAAGATCCCATCCGTAAACTAAAAACATTAGGAATAATTTATTTTCACATAAAAATATAATTGTTCAACTGAATTACGGATCAGAAAGCAATGTGGATGAGGAAATAATTTCAGTTTTAAGAGTTTCTATTAAATCCATTTAATAACCTAATAACGAGTAATTCTTAAGTCATTTTTCTTTCTCCCCTAATGGCATTACTTTGGTCTTTCTTAAAGCATTTTAATCCAATTTTTGTCTTATTTCGATTTTTGATCCAGCTGTTCTAACGATTAATCTCCTTTTACGCAGACATGATTATCACAAAAATCTTCTTTCTTCACTTTTTATAGCTACCCTAATATAGCTTACCCATTGCAACTTAATAACAATTCCGAGATATATATATATGTCTCGGAGTTGCTAATTTGAAAAAAATTGTACCCATCAAAAATTGTACCAAAAAATTGTATAAAGAAATATTTTGAATTCCATCGCAAATGCCAATTAGGGAAGCTCCGAGACCATCAGTAGATCAAAAACTGATAGATGAATGAACAGAACAATATAATCATTAAAACAGATGACATTGAACGGAAAACAATAATAATTATTGAAAAAGCAACCATCAGACATTAACAAACAATCAAAGTTACATATATCGTAAGTGCGATAATGTTAAAAGTGTAAAAAAACATACTATACATTGAATTGCACTTAAAACGATGGTTTAGAGTGTAAAAAGAATGATTTTTTGTGGTCAAAATTGTTATTATTAAATAATTACAAAATTTAAAAACTTATTAAGTTTTATGTACAAAATCATTAGTCACATCACAACAATGCAAAAGCACACGTAAAAAGCTTTATAAAGAAAATAAGATAATTAGTTTGTAGCCAAAAAAGTTTGTTATTAAAAAAGTTTTTAGAAAAAAATACAAGATTTTATAATTATCTCAAATTTATTTTTTACTATTTCGTCCGTGTTTTACTATAATAATGCAATATTTCACCTTTTTAATTATTGGAACTAATTTTTAACCATTTCATGCATTCAATATAATTTAATTATTGTCATTTGCGAAATTTCTCTATTTTTGTGATTTACGTCTTTTTAATTATTACAATTTAAGTTCTATTTTGTCGGTTTAGCAAAACTTACACCGTATTTTTATCTACCATTTTATACATTTATTGAAATTAATTAATATATGACGGAGAGACGTCACATATTAATTAATTAATTTCTATAGTTGTACGTCTTCGACACGTACTTAGCTAAAAGTATTATATAATTAAATTTTTCATATACCCATTTCTCCTTATAGCTGTTTTGATTGCAATGACAATGCTACCATAAATTGAACATGATTATAAAAGCACACACTTACATATAATAATTAATTTATAAAGGATAAAAATGTTTATGAATTTCCTATATCATGGATACAATACTACAAAAAAATCTTAGTTCCGGGGTAAAAAGAAGCATTTACAAGAAGTTATTAATTTGTTAATCAGTTTCAAATTATATAAATAATAATTAGTAATTAATTACATTAGTAATTCTATATTGTTATATACTAATCTTCTGAAGAAAATAATACTTTAAATGTTAATATGAAATAAATTCTATCATAATGAGAAATAACAAAATTATTTCTTTATATTTCAATTTTTTTTAATTTTCTATATCTTATATAGAATAAAATTATATTTCTTGTTCTAATTCTATTTTTAAAATTGATACCTATGTAAGTAATTTTGTTTTTTCCCCATTAATGAATTGTAATA
>DWON01009580.1:0-11305 GCA_018251015.1 Phocides pigmalion okeechobee | reverse complement strand
ATTGGATCCCAAAACCGCGGAAGAAACATAACACTATTTGCATAGTATGATAAATTCTATTTATCCGAAGTAAAATCTTCTTACCTGCTCAAAATTATGTACGCATCTCTAAAACTTATAGTCAGCATTACAATTGGATGGAACTAATACGTTTCAAAGGAAATCCTATAATTTGTTCGTCTAAGAATGTTTAACATTAATCCGAAGCTAAATAATACCAGGCTTAGAGCGAGCCCGACTGCGGCCGATTAATGCTCCGTAGAGACATTATAAACTTCGCAAATTATTGTAACGCTATAATGCGAGATAATCTTGCAAGTGACTTGGTTTAGTTAATTTTATTGAAATGTATAAATTGTACTAAGTGCCGCCTAAATCCAAGATTCTGAAATCAAGTTAACTGATTGTTTTTTTCATTTAAAGATCGTAAACGTAATAAATTCAGTTCAGAATCAAATCATGTTAAATTAATTACTGTACAGGCCTAAGGGGGCATATACAAATTGTCAGTTTTTTTCATCAAGATATTGTTGACTAACATAGTATATCTGTAGTGTTAGTTTAATAGTAGTTGAGATAAAACTATAATTCTATATTTATAGCATATAAGTACGAGTAAATATTTTAAGTACATTCCAGCTCGACACTTTGACCTTTTTGATCTTTAATATATGTCGAAAATATTTTCATGTACAAATAAAAAAATGTGCACAAAAAATCGTGTTTTTTTTGTTGTCAATAGACAATTTATTCCAACATCCAAATGTTACTGAAACTACTAGAAGTTTGTTAAATGCATTGCGTCCCCTACGGATTTCTATAACGGATCTGATAACTAGGCACGCCTTACCTTTTCAATGTTTCAAAATAGAATCGCAGTTTCAACACACATAGAACACGTACATAGTTTTTTTGGGTTACGTGTACAAGAGCTACAGAGACCATCTAACCTCAGGTTACACGTATTTTTGTTGTTTACTTGCGTACTTTATAATCATTTAGAAGGCATGGCATAGATTGACTTAATATTTCTATAATTCAAACTAGACTACGCTTTTCTATAACAAGAATCCATCCGGTAAGAAGTTGCACTAAAATATAATAAGCAATTAAAACTCTTAAGGATGATGATAGTAACCGACCGCGTAGATAATATTCCATTCTACTGCAACGGGAAATAAAATGAAATGAACAGCAGACCTTTATTCCTTGCACTTTAAATGGCGCTGCGATGAGACTGAGTTTTGTTAATTCGTTTTATGTTTATGACAACGTCGAATGTACTTAATTTTATTGAAAGTACTAACGATCCACCCTGGCTTCGGTTGCATTTACGATATCACATTACATATTTAAAAAATCCTCGTCTTTTCTTTGTTATAATATACACGTATCATGCGTATAAATCTTCCTCTTGGATCACCAAGTCTGTTCATGAAAACTGCATTAAAATCTGTTGCATAGTTTGAAATACCAAAGCGTTCAGACGACGAGGAGCGATTTTAGAGTATGTAAAGAGACTGAGCTTCTATTTAAAATATCAATTAGTGAGTTTGTCAAAACTGCATTACAATATAAATGATCTGTTCCATTTCCACTAATTACTTTATTCTTAATTATTTTTGACGCTAACATGGAAATTTCTGCCACTTGTCATTCATTCGAGTTGACATGCAAAAACACTTGTTTTCTAATATACTTCACTACCAATATGATAAGAACTGTATAGCTCATTTTCTGTTTTATTGGGTTTTCTTTTGTCCTGTGTACACATATTTTTAAATAATCCCATACAAGCAAGTGAGCGTACACGCGACCACGATATAAATAATATATAAGAGATCCCGTTTTTGAACTAATAACGATATCTCTGGAACTATAAGGCTGATTAACTTAAAATTTGATAGGCTGTGTTACTGTGTATATGGAGTGTAACATTGAAAAGATACAGCATTTAAAGTAATTTAATGACCTAATAATAAAAATGAACATTTTAACAATGTATATATTGTAAAAATGTCATAACATGAAGAAACAAGAGGGAGTCCGTGATAATAATAATCTTTATTTTCTAAATACTACCGATTCTTAGGCAGGATACAACTGTTAGGTGATGTAGCTACAAACTCATACATTCATTAAGACGAAGTAAGTAATGTTTCATTTTTACAAAATAATATATAAGCAGTTTGACATACGAATAAATTTGTAGTAGTCAAATTTCTCGAAGAAAATGGCGTCCTGGCACATATGAACGTAGAATTGAAGGTGGATTTGGCAAGTAAATTGGATGCCGACAGCAATCCATTCGACACCCCGATTACCGCATGGCTGCACCTTCGTTACCACACCCGCTCGTGATCAGCGTCCAGGGCTGCCACTACCTTTTTAGATTATGTTACAATCTTCCACGCAACCAACATTTTCTAAAACGAATCTATAAAACCCATACGTTTTATCAAACGAAATATATTAATAGGTCAACACTACGTTTTTGTAGACCGGGCAATAAAACATAGTCCCTATAATATGTATATTTAAATTTAAATAAAATTCATATATTTTTCTGTAGTACCTGAATGTAAATCAAAAGATTCTTACCTTAAATTATTCACGCAAGGGTCGATGTTTTTCATACAATGAAGTAGCATGCAAGCATGCAATTCTGACCTAGACTTGTTCTTTTCAGCACCTGCTATATTTCGTAGTACGACTACAAACTATCTATAATGGCTATCAGATAAACAAGCGGATTAGATTTACGTCAGTAATGTTTGTTTGGCATAATGTGTTAAATAAAGTAATGTATTAAGGAGTACCTGATCATAGTCCGCCGTAAAGCATTAATTGTCTATCGGTTGGAGAGGTGCGGTTGCCGGCTACACTTTGAACCGAGGCGACTTAGTCCTCAGGAGTAGCAACGCATCTACGTTCAAGCTCACATAAAAATAAATTCACCCGATGGTAAAGATCACGGCCGCCCATAAACATCTGTAACATTATGGCACTGGACCATATATGTTGTTCTATGTGGATAAGAAATTACTTGGAGTCTCTTCTGACTTCAATCACAGATCTGTTAATACTACTAAGTAATGAGACAGTCGACTCTGTAACTAAGGTAGCAGTTACATGTAATCATTGAAACACAGATTTGCTTAGCGATTTGGTTGGTTTGCACAAGCAAATATGATCATAAAATCTCCCTGGTCAAAAAATATACGTTTACCCTTTATTTGGTCGTGGTGATCATCAAATTACCTCCTCATCTCAGGACCGGGAAGAGGGTATGTATTAAAGTTTTACTGACTGATACCACACTAGTTCCTGCCCAGCCCTTAATTTACGGAAGCCGAGGATCCAAATTGGACAGCTACCACCATTCTACCACCTAGCAATCAGAACATATCGACGTCACGAATGTGTCGTTCAAGTAACTAAGGTGTTTTTTAACTACTTTACCACAATACTATGCATACTGGTATATATTTTCAAATATCGTGATAGCGGATAGTCGCAAAGTAGTTTTAACAATAACTTTGAAAGGTGGAAAAACTATAGTTCGACCGGGAAGGTACCCCCGCCCTCATAATCCACCATAAAGCAATGCTTGTGTTTCGGTATGAGAGTCGACCATCTTAGTCCTCAGGAGTCGCATCTACATTCGAGCTCAGATAGAATTTCAGTCGTTGTGTTTGTGGTTGTTCGTGAATGTCCATGGGCTGCGACTACTTAACAACAGATGGTTTGCGTGCTCGTTTGGTACTCTCCTCACATAAAAAAGAAACTTAATAGCATGGATTTCCCTAAAGCGACGCCTAATACTCATGTCTGTCAAATCTTATGTCACATCTAAATATTCAGATAATAAGCGACAAAACGGCAAATGTAGGTGGAAGATTTTCAAAGCAATGCAAACCGTCAGGACAAGACAGATAGCATGAAAACTATTTTAAGGAAACTACAGCAGAAAATGTACGCTTTTACACTATAAAGATGAATCACGACAGACAAATGTGCAAAATTGCTCCGGAAGTAGCAAAATCTCGTAGACACCGAGAGCCGTCTAAGAATCTCGTGCCAAATAAGAATACATAAGTTGTACAAGACATAAGGAGACGAGACACGTTTTGTAGAGGCTTATGTAAGTTTCAAATTTATTTTTGATGTCTATTTTAAGCTCTAATAGCTTAGTGACATCGCAAATGTCGAGTTTTTGCGTATAAAATCCAATTTTTAATGTCGTCTCGGCTATAATTCTTTTTAATTATTTTTATGGGAGAAGAGTAGCAAATGTGCATGCAAGCCACCCGATACTAAGTGATCGCTACCGGCCATGATCATCCACATACAATGTCAAACAGGAAAACTGCTCCTAATAATTAAGAAGATTGCTTCATTTCTAAGTCTAGCCGGCAATCGCGCTAAAACAAACTGAAACACAAAAGTTGCTTTACCACGAATTATGGGGGTGGTAGTGGTATCTCCCCAGCCGAACTATAGTTCCACTACCTGTCGAAATATCTATTTATTTTATTGGGTGCATTTATTTTTAAACAATTTAAAAAACATCGAATACAATCCTTCTATTTATTCTGAAAATGAAGTAAAATTTACTATTTGTAAAAGAAATGACTGGCCTTAAGCCTTTTGCATTCTGACAAAACACGTTTGCCTAGAAAAGGGACAGTAACGTGTTATCATGATACTTCATTATGCCTATTTTTAGTAAACCGTAGAGCAAAAAAAGTGACATCTACATCTTGACGTAGGTCCGGTTAAAATGGTGGGACTATTTATATTCAAACCACAGTGGAGCAACAAAGGTTATTCAAATAATATTTTCATCCTAATAGTTTTTTTGTGCCAACAAAACCGTTCATAATGCGAATGGGTGTCCGACACAAAGGTTTGGTAATACTCAAGGGTAATGGAGTAACCTTTTTGAATCCCTTTCAGCTTTTTGATGTAAAGCGACTTAAAAATCTTATTAAAAAGGTATGCAAATTAGTGTTTTGTACTTTTAGCTATTTTTTGACACAAAAACAAACTAGAAATATTTTTACATTGGGGATCACAGTTGACATAACCCGTCCTACAGCAAATTCCTTCCTTGTTTCAATGATAAGTGCGGTTGTCGGCTATACTTATAATCCTCTTATATTTTAGTCCTCAGAAGTAACGCATTTATCCTAGTAACGCATTTATTTACAGTATCCAATAGGTCTAAAAATCTATTTGTGGTTAAATATAAATGTCCACGAGTTGTCAGAACGACTTAATAATAGCCACTTGGAATGGCTAGCATGCTCGTTTGCTTTTCTTCTAACATCACAAAAATAACGCAAACAGAACTTCCTACGTTAACTACGCTCAGAAACACGTAGAACTCCATAAAAATCATAATTGCGTGGATTTGAAGAACTCTTTCGCGCATGTTGTAACGGGACAATAACAGTAGTTGAATTCATATTTCAGAGATAAATGTACTCATTTGCAATTGTGATTGCTGTCAGACTGTGAAATTGTTATGGTAGCTACACAGCTACCATAACAATTTATTTATCAAGGACTTATTTAAAAAGAGTGCCGGGAGTTTTTTCCTCCAGGTTTTTTCTCCCGGTCAACCTTAGCCAACAGGGCGCTGAAAACGGATGTAGTGATAAGTATTATTAGTATTCATTAAACATATGTAAATACCTTACAATGAATAAAATATTTGAATTTGAATTTAGCGAACAAATCGTTACTCTGTCCACACGTTGAAATGTGAATGCGAACAGTAACGAATCAATTACCGAGGCTATTAAACGTAACGGCAGTTCAATGTGGCCGTAACTCGGTGTTAAAAACTCGATAACACGGTAAATTTAAAATAATCCATTGCTGTTCTCAATCGAAGGCATCACAGTAGCATTACTGCTTTATAACTGAAGCGTAAAAAGGTGCTGCATCCGGGATTGAAGTGTGTGATACAAAATACTTTTATGACGCATTTTAATTTTCGCGTTCTGAATAGAAACGCCTCAGTCCGTATCCGATCTCAGGTCCAAATAGTCCAATCCTAATTGGACTTGATTACAGATTTCCGTAATCAACAATTACAACTTACCAAAATGTAAATTGTATGCTCTTTCAGTAATTCCGTGCCTTTAAAAATTGTATACATCGCAATGCGCTCTCAAACCCATAACAATCTGTTCATCAAGATCATAAACAAAAGGGCTTTCTAAGATTTTTATGGGAAGTATGACACTCATCATAAAAGTGAACAACTAAAACAGAGTGAAACAGAAAAGATCTAACGATTTTTTTTAGTTTGGGAATGATCGTGTTCAGGGAATGCTGCGCTGGCAGCAGGAAGAAGCCTATCCGCTGCATTAGACGAGAAGAATTCTCGTCTACTGTCCATAAAATATAGAAACGTTGGACTACTGTCCTATGTGTACTATGACACTATATGCCAATTTATGTAGTTGCCGTCAGCATAAACGACGCTAATGTGAACGCCGATACTGTCCGTCATTTCCATTCCGAAAAATTGAATTACTCGTTATACTTTGAAATCAATGAAACTCTATAACGTTTCAGGGAATATAATAACAAGTCAAATTCTTATTTTCTTTTCATAAAAAACATTTGGTCTGGACAGCTGCGATGATAGAATAACTTTAGGTAGAGTAACGAGCGCGTTGCGTCGTGGCGTGGAGGTTACCTAATATATTATAGATAACAACAGAAAAATATTTTCAACACAAATATGTAGAGGTCTGTTACTCAAATAAATGAGTCCTTTTATTGGAAAAGTAAACCAAATTATGTTTGTTACACTGCTTTTTCTAACGCTAATGTAATGACTAGTATAATACTAATAGTGTCACCAAATACTGATCACATATTATTATTCTTGTATTTCGACGTAGGTAGCTTATCTTTATTTGTGTTTTTATATTATCAAATATGCCCTCATAGCATACATTACAACTTCAAATCTTCGGAAATAGAAAAGAAAAAGTCAGAATGACGTAGCATATCCGTGATTTCGAGATTCGGATAAAATGTGGATGTACCTGCAGGCAAATCATCAGACAAGCTAGTTTTCGGATATTAACAATCAACACAAATGAATATTTTTTATTCACCTACCTGAACTTCGAATACATTCACATTATAGATGTTTTAGAACAAGACTAATTTAATTGGTAACTCTAAAATCGTTTATACAACTATTAGTTCTCTAGCTTTGTATTAGGTTTTGGCTCGTCTATTATTAAAACCAATTTCCGTCTTTGCAATTGTAACAAGAACACGAAATGATAGTTAATTGTTCGGATGGCCGGCCGCGTCGCCGGGGAAACGTAATTAGCATCGACCCCGGTAATTAACTGAGGCTGCTCCCCTACGAGATTTCCACGAATCTAGCATTTCACCATCCCCACCTACAATTTTACGTGCAGACACGTCTGTTTGGATTATCCAATTGCGTACATTAGCTAAACAATGATAAATGTGTTGGTACTTGGGAGGGCTGCGACCCAGTAAATCTCACGATACGCTCTAGTAATTTAAGGGTCTCTTTTCCTTCAAATAATAGTAAGTTTTTCCATCGTCCCTCAAGAAACTATACTATAGAATGACATTTTAACGAACTCCATTGAAAAGTAGAGTCCCAGCTGTAGTAAAAAAGACACATTCTATCCCTGAAAACTGATGGATAATGGTCACCTTACATGCTAACGAGACGAGAATGTTAACGCCGTAAAGCAACTCTTGTGTATTGATTGGAGAGGTGCGTTGGTCGACCATACTTTGTATGTAAATGACTGTGGACTGCAGCGACTTAACACCAAGTGGCCTGCATGCTCATTCTTTTTTCTTTTCTTCACTATTTACATATGAAAAAACTACAAAACCTATTGGACTTATTTATTCATCTTCTGTTTCCTACCTACTTATTTTGATTGAACTAAAAAAACACAGTTCCTTTTAATGTTCCGTATGAAACAAAAAATGGAACCTTTGTAGAATCAATGGTGTGTCTATCCATCCTCTTGTGATAGCCAATTTGCTTCGAAACTACTCGACGAAATGAGTTTAATTCTTT
Source organism: Phocides pigmalion okeechobee (assembly GCA_018251015.1). Lineage (NCBI taxonomy): Eukaryota > Metazoa > Arthropoda > Insecta > Lepidoptera > Hesperiidae > Phocides > Phocides pigmalion. The sequence continues at coordinate 3,201 of DWON01009580.1, read as the reverse complement.
TGATAAATATTTGTTATATTACATTTGAATATTTCAAGTTTATACTATGCATTTGTTGAAATAAATTTAACATTAAAAATTCCCGTGGAGACCCATGAATTTGAATTATCCGATTGTGCGCGTTAGCTAAACGATGACAAATGTGTTATTCCTTACCCGGCAAGCCAAACAATTTTCACTACCCCCGTAGAGCCGGGTACAAATGGCGCAATAAAGTTCTACTAAGTTGGACATTAATCCATGATGGCTTTTATCCAGCGTAAAACGAGTCAGGGCTTATAGTTTCGCGCGATTCGCTATATTCAATCGCAAATTTCATCAGCAATGTTCATTTATTTTTAATTTATATGTTAACATTAAAAGTGGGAGAACTATAGTTCGAACGGGGAGGTACCACCGCTGCTCTCATGATCCGTCGTAAAGCATTACTTGCGTTTCGGTTGGAAAGGTGCGGTTGCCGGCTATACTTATAAGTGAAGCGGCAACGAATTTGTAATAATCAAGTTTAGGCAAGAATTCTGTTCTATATAGAGTTGATTACAAATGAGATTTTATTATAATTTAGATGTTGAAAACGAAAGATATAAGAGTCTCTTTCAAATATTATATATTAAATGAGGGATATGTAATGGAAAAATATATGCACTTCTAAGTTTGGAGGGCACGTTAAATACTCGGTCCCAAGTGTTAGTATTTATTCAACTTAGTCGGAGACCCCACGTCATGCTACGGATGCCGTACGTCATCGGAGGCTGTGTTTTATAGTTATAACTACTTCTACTATATTCTACTATCTCTCAAATATATAATCGCCCGTCTGCTTTTTGCTAGGTTAATTTGTAAAAAAAATGGAGAATACTTCCTACTTTGTGATTGAAAAATAAATTCTTATACTTCGTTTGAATATCCGTTTTCCTTCAATACTTACAAACAAGAAAACAATGTTAGTCATTAAAAGTAGCTAATCATACATACGACGATTGTCATTGACTGTAGCGGCCACTAAACACCAGACGGCCCCCGCATTCGTTTTCTACTCTTCTTATTAAAAAACATAAAAACAGGGCATGTCATTTATATTTTTTACCACCGTAAAATGTTTTTTGTTTCTTAACATAATTCTTACTATATTTAATAGTGTTAGAGTCTTAAAATTTATTAAAAAATACGGTAGAACACATCTTAACAGACAAGTGTTTAAATCTTAACCTAGATATAACTAAACCACATAAAAAGGCAAAAAAAGTAGAACGTATCTACGTTGGCATTAAAATGTTGTTATAGATTAAGATAACAGGGTGCTTTAATGAAAGTAACCGCAAAAGTCATTTAGGGATCACGAAGTTTTTACATTAATTATATTTTATTCTTGGGCTTGAAATTGGCTTATTTTTTCAGTGACCTACTTAAAGTTATTGTGTTACCAGGACTAAAGACACAACAGTTCATTTTAGATATTAGAGTCCATTTTTGCCTAGTCGCTATATTAATTTCTGCCTTACAACAGGTAAACTACTAATTGGTAAGAAATATTTCGTAAGATGTATTCATGGACGCATCTAAATTTAGTTCTCAATAGCAACTTACTTGTGATTAACATGGATTTGACATCGGATGTCTGAGCCGAAGCGACCGCTATATAGATTATTTGTCACATCTATTGCATAAAAAAATACCTTTGTCTTTTAAAACCTAAGATACTCTGTTGAGGAGATAATATGAGTATTATACTTAATGTTCTAACATCCCCTCAGCGGCAACACAGAGCATAAAACGAAATCTTGTTTTCTCGAAAACAATACGTGAATACTACATTACGTATTCTTACTTCTAACTTCTTTTTTGTTTCGTATTCGTACCTGTTCACATATCTGTTTGGAAACAATATCTTCCAAGTTTTCTTTAGCACAACGAACGTGCAAGCTCATCCAATTTTCATTTTTACGATACCAACATAACCCCTTTGACCTAAATCCGCTCACTAAAAGTAATGCCACCCTTAACATTCGCCTCAATAAAATCAAATGACAAACCGTGTAATTAACCCTCCCCCAGCGTCGTACACCTACACTTGACTTTTGCTTAAGCACCCCAATTTATTAACTTACACCTTAACAATACATCTATTGTTTACAGTTCTCCTTAAATATGTATAAATATACATAATGTCTATTTGACATAAAGTACCCGCTTCAGCTAATACCCGAATTACTTGTACCTACTATTTTTAAGGAAGAATATTTTTGTATAAAAAATAACATCTTTCCAATTGAAATGTACTATGATATACACAAAAACGCAAAAACATCTCAGAAAATATTATACGACAAAAGTAGGAAACACGTTAAAATAGTTCAAATGCGTATTTAAAATGCCCATTTAAATTTGTTAACAGTGTCTGGTCTTTGAGGTTAAATAAAGCCTTTTAATTTATTCATACACATTATTATTTGTCTATATAGAATTAAAAGTTCACCCATTCGTTACATTATTTTAAAATGTACTGTACTACATAATTATATTGAATTTTTACAGGTTTCCTCGACAATTTTACCAGGTACAAATTCACAGCATTTTGAATACTACATCGAGACCAGTACTAGATGTTTCTTGAATAAAGAGAAGTTTATATCATTGCTAATAAAATCCTTTCTGTTTTTAAACTGTGTGAATTTAAGGTTACCGATATTTAAACATTAAGATTTATAAAAAGACAAATAAAAAGGTAAAAAACGTGTTCGCGTGTTGTTATAGTGCAATCAAATATTTACGAGCTCAATAAATGGCAATTATTTATAGTTAGTTAAGAATACTTGAATTAGAACTCTTGAAATAGACTTAAATATGAGTAAGATACATAAACTGAAATATTTTCACACTTACCGACCTGTTTAATGAACATTATGTTTTCACTTTAAGAAAATCCAAGTTTCGCCGTGTAAATAACCTTTTCTCTATTGTACGCCTACACCTCACATTTACTTAAGTCGAACGTTTATTCATTCAAGCATAATTTTTCAAACCTCGACTTATCGTGCGAAGACAAACAGAGGATTTTAACTAAAATAACGAAAGATATGCACGTAACTTTTATTTGCTTACATTATCTTTAAAATTTTAGATACCTTGATAGAAGAAACATTCCCATGCCCGTTTCTTACTCTTTCATAATAAAAAAAAGTTAAAAAACCATTGACGATC
>DWON01009579.1:0-11305 GCA_018251015.1 Phocides pigmalion okeechobee | reverse complement strand
CCTAACCTAAACAATCTAAAGGGAGTCCGTGCCCATGCGGCATGGTTCCAAGAAAACTAGCTGCATTCCTGCGCTGGATAGCAATCGCAATTCTCTTCGATTATCACTTGATTACATATTGTCAGGACAAAAACGTAATTACAAGTTGTCCATAAAGATCTCAAAGATGTATACACTTGGTCAATGTGGTGGTGTATGTTAAACCCTTCTCATCCTGAGAGAAATACCCAGCATTGATACGGCAATGTCTTGATAATGAACTTACCAGTAGCTTCGATTTTGAAGGGAGAGCCAACGATGTGGGCCCCGTTGTATTTGATGCTCATGTAGTAGAAACCGGGGGCTAGGGGCGTGTAGCGTACCTGTTATAGTGCATATTAACATGAGAACCATTACAATAAAGTAAAAAAGATATACCTCTAGAATAAGGGAATCTTTGTTTTATTTGACATTTATTTTTTACCCATATTTTGTTGATAAAATGTTCCCTCGACCTACCATTTAGGACCAGAACATACTATTTTTTAAATATAAGTGAATAGATGACTATATTAGTGACTAAACTGACATGACTTAAGAATTTCCTCCGTTTGTGAAGTTTATGTGTTTATTTTTTGTGAGAAGAGTAGCAAACGAGCATACTAGTCACCTGATGTTAAGTAGTCCCTGCACCTCGTACACATCCACGAACAACCTCAAATAAGACTGCAGTTCTATGTAAACTCGTACATAGATGCATTGCTACTCCTGACACCTAATATGGTCGTCTTGCTGTAAGATATAACCGGCGTCAGCGTCATAACAAGAGCTGCTTTACAGCGGAATATGGGGGCGACGGAGATACCTCCCCAGTCGAACTATAATTCTACCACCTGTAAATTTCATCTAACCTGTACGTGATATCTCAGCAGACAATTTCTTGTGTCGGGAGCCAAGGTCTCCTTTGGGTATGCACCAGAGGATTAAGTCTTATGTTAAAAGACTGGCAAACGAAAGGCTGAAGAAAGACAAACGTGGATGCAGACCACCCCATGTTAAATAATCGCGGGAGCCCATGAAAATTTAACACCAGAGACAGCTGAAGTCTTATTTAAGCTTGTAAATGCTACCGAACAGACAGCCGCCTCGCTTGTAATTGTAACCAGCAACCGCACATCTCCAACCAGAGCACAAGAATTTCGTCTCAGATCACGAGAATAACAGCAGCACCTTTTCAACCATAGTGAACAACAACTACAACCTACCTTCTGCTACCTTAAGTAAGTAAGAATGATACCTTGTATCCTTCCTCAACTTCAGTGCAGTCCATAGCGACCCTTGAGGGTCCGTCCATGGTTACGGCGAGGATACCCGCTCCCGCGTTACAAGTGTCAATAATCAGGTCCGTCTTCGCACCTATGGATAATTTTAACGAGTAAATTATATGTAAAATAATTGTAAATACATCAAGTATATATTAATATTGCCCAATGAGATTGGAGAGAGAAATATATAGATTCGTCAGAAACTTAATATAGAGCACAATTTTAAGGCAAATTTTTAATTAAATTGGCAGCATTGTACAATATTGGCAAATTTTTGACCTCTGATGTTGCAAATGCTAATAGACGATCATTCAAAATTAAATGGCCCGTCAAATTGTTTCCTAGTTATTAAGAACAGTTTTCGACGCCCTTGAAGAAGTTAGTCAAATGAAATCAAAATATTTTTATTTAAAATAAATTCTTTACAGATCTCTTTTTGATCGTCAATAAACTCTCACCAAGTCGTAAGGTATTCTGTTTTGGAGAAGAGCGAAATAGGAGGAAATAAGAGGAGCAAAACTAAGTCCTAACTAACTTACCTAGCTGCTAATACCTAACGCTAACGTCAATTAGAACGCCTCATTTGGCTTTCTATTACCGCTTATTACCTGAACATAGCAAAGTTTAACAATTCTACATTAAGGATGTAAAATGTGACGTATTGTCTTACAAGTCAATTCAGCAAGGACTATTTGTATGACTTACCTGTCTTCACATTTCCCAATCCAGGTCCATGAGCATGTACAGCCGCGGGATCAGCATCATCTTTACCGACCTGCACAAAAGGAATTTTTGAAAAAATGTGCCCATCACGGGACACCCGACCGAATATAACAATGAAATTGATGAACAATGAAAGACTTTCTAATAAAAAAAAAAACAATAAATAAATATTAAATAAAATATATACTACTTCATGTGAATATACAACAAGAAACTTTATTTACTTTTTTATTACAATAATATAAATCTAGCCTAACCTAAAGAAACCTAAAGGAAGTCCGTGCTCGTGCGGCATTGTTCTAAGAATGCTAACCGCGTTGAATAGCAATCATAATTCTCTGCGTGAGATATGAACCAGCCCTCTTATCCCCGGCGGCGTCGACCAAACGTAGGATTAATTGTTTGAAAAAAAATGGCCACTTTGGAACAAAGAGATATTGGAATAAAATAAATAATGTATAGTTTCGTAAATGGAATAAATGTATTTATTACTATACTTCCTATATCCTATATTTATATCGTATAATATAAATACAATACATATAATAATTTATAACCTGATAATACTATGTCTACCTGTATAATTTGATGATAGTTTAAATTGGTTTAATGTCAACTTTAGTGCTCATAAATGTAACAGATTTTTTGTCTTATTTGACAATAAATTCTTAAAACCGAAACCGAATTTATTAATATTTTATTTATAAATGATATTTATATGTGAATGCAGTATTGCTAGTTATTTCTCCAATATTTTTCTAGAAGAAGAAAAGAAAAGAAGATAACCCAAAAGATGACAAGAAAGACTGTGTTCTGGAAGACATACCTTGATCCTTAACGGAGAAGCTGGTATGTGTACGCCATTGAACTTGACGTTGATGTTATGGACTCCGTTCTCTCTTGGCATGAACCTGATGGAATACTGGTCTCCATCGATGTTCTGAATAAAGCAGTCGTCCGTCTTTCCGGAAGGAGATATCACCTGGAAGAAATTAAGTCGTAAATTAAAGTACTCTTTGTGATTTACTAGCGGTAGAGTAATAGAGCATATTTGGTGTAATTTTTTAAGTTGGGAAATAGTGGTAAATGATACAGCAGGCCATTTAATGTTAACTGGGCGTTGCAGTGCAGGCATATGTGACCTCAGAAAGGGATGATATCCTATCTGAGATTACACCTAGATGCGTTGCTACTCCTGAGGAATAACGTCACCACACTTAAAGTGTCGCCGGCAACCGCACCCATCCAACCGAAACACGAGGGTTTCTTAACGGCGAATAATGAAGGCAATGAAACCACCCTCACCGAACTATAAGCTCTACCCAAGGGTATTACTATATTTCAGCAATAACAAAACCCAGCCGAATTTGTAAAATAACAAAAACTTTCCGTCAGGGTCCCGTCAAAGCCAAATGTTTGGAAAAGTGGAACATTATTAATTTTTATAACGCGTCGTGGAACTTCCGCAAATATTCATCTCGGGCTGAAACTTCATAAATTATTGAGCGAGCGTATGATTTACAGCGCTTTCGTACTAGCGATGGGTAACTGCATAGGTAATAGATTAATTAAATATTTTTTATTGTGAAAGAGTAAGAAACGGGCATGCGGGCCACCTGATGGAGCCAACTGCAGCCCATGGACAACCATATCCAATCTCAAACAGAACAGAGGTTCTATTTAAGAATGGACGCGGATGCGTTCCTACTCTTGAGGACTAAGATGGTCGCCTCTAATAATGTGTATCCGGCAACCACACCTCCCCAACCGAAACACAATACGTGAAGAACATTTTGCTTTACAGCGGGTTATGAGGGTGGCGGTGGTGCCGCCCCGGGCAAGCTCTAATGGCTCTACCACCTTTATAAAAGTGTTTCGAACATAAAATTTACGTTTTACATTTATTTCACTTTTTTCCGTCGTGACCGTCTTTTCTGTCTATAGCCTTAATGATATTTTGATTTTTTTTTTTAAGAAGTTATGCCATAGTCATTGCCGCTCACGGATGTTCTCATTACAAAACTAGAAATGTTCATTACAGCAGTACCTGGCGAGTTAAAACCACACTACCACAATATTAACCATACAAGAAGCTTCGCTGATTAATCACAAGTACTTTACTAAACCGTATCTAATACGTTCAAGCCGATTTGTGCATAGATGGAATTATTAGTCTGCACATATAATCGAGAAAAAATACTCTCATCCTAAACATCCATACTTCCATTCCGTCGTAGGCAAGCCTAATATTAAACCAACATCAAAAAATGATATGCGATGAAACAGCGCCAGTATGAAAGTCGTGTTATTATTCGTCCGCACTGGTCACGTGCGGTCAGCCGGTTTTATTGCGTTTTTTCAGGAAATCCTGGTACAGCCGCGTAGCTGGCAACACGTTTTCTTCTCGATAATGTTTTATTAAGAATAATATGGCAACACTTGCTATGCGTGCGATGGCTGCCTTTGTTTTGATAAAAGGTTTATAAATACCGTTAAGATTTAATATTATGTAGTTTTAATACAGATTAACGTCTGCCTAGCCCCATAATAATTTTTAATGCCGTTTTTAAACTATTTCGTAATTCCCTTTATGCTACATTAAGAAAACATATTAACTACATTATTTCTACAAGGTTTATATCTAAAACATCTATGTAAATAAATTGTGTCGAAAGTTTAAAATGGCCGCCATTTTCTAAAAACAAATCAATATGAAACTTAATATTTTGAAATATATCATGTCTTGGAACGTATAAAACAAAATTAAATGGACTATAGAAACAGAAAACTCCAAAAGAAATTTTAATAATCATAAAATCCATAAATAATTTTTAATGCGTTTTTATGCGATATACTAAGCTATGACATATAATAAATTCATTGCATTTTGATGCGTATAAATTTTTCTATAATATGATAGTGTCTATCTTTATTTTCTGTGAGAAGAGTAGCAAATGAGCATGCAAACCACCCGATGTTAAGTAGTCGCAGACCATAGACATCCACGTACAACTATAAAGACGATCGAAATCCTATCTGAGCTCGAACGTAGATGCAAAATCCTGTAAAATCTATGGTAGATTCTCTATCTATGATAAAGTTTCAATCTATGATACAGTATTTTTACTTCTCTAAATGGAGGCTTTATAAAAATTCGCGGGTTCGCGGAGAGTACAAGAGGGGCGCTCGTCCATCATAAATCTTTGAGCTATTGGACATATCATGTTCCCACAATAAATCAACTGACCCCAACACGCATACGTACCAAGAAACAGATAAAAGATTTAATAGCTGAAGCTATGGGTGAATAGACTGTCGGATTTGATTTTTTTTGTGAGAAGAACCGAGTGTCCAGATCAACTAATGTTAAATTGTAAACTGCAGTAGACCGTTTCATCTGCATGTATTTTTAAGAAGGGCACCCGAACATGCAGATCACAATTTAAAAAAGTACATTCCAGTAGAATGTATAGCAAGGGGTATTTTGAAAAGTTCCATAAAAAGACGGTTTTGACTATGTACCGGATACTCACGATTAAGCATTTCGATATCGATAACGGAAATCAAAAATCATTAATCTTAAATACCCGGTAAATAGTATAATAAATAAATTCGGCGATATTATTAGTTTTAAATCATAACCAGACGGTTATCTTCACTATACTTATTTTTATTGCTTTCATTGCTCAGTTCCAATTTAATATAGAAAGGTAATAAATAGGCTATAACGTCTTCAAGGCCACAAATACGTTGTACACAAAATTTGGAGTAAATTAAATCATTATTTTCATTATAAAAGACAAAGAAATAAATGCAAAAAGACTTTCAATAAAAAATAAGGTTGGGAATCATTACGTTATATGACGGGTACTCACGATTAACGCTTTTTGATTGCCGATATTTCGAACCAGTTGCACGGCTCGTGGTCACGGCTAAAGTTCTCCGTACCCACGTAAAGTATAAATTCCGCGTAAATATCAGTTCATATCGTATAATATCAGTTCATATCAGATAATATCGTATAACGTTGGGAAAGTAGCAAAGGAACCTGTAGAACACCTAATATTAATGATAAAATAAGTAATGATAAGATTGAATTAAATAAATAATAATAATTTCTACTAACAATAGGTATATATTTTAAACTAACACTATGGATAAAAAAAACAAGTCCGAAATAAATATTAGTATTATTATCTTAGTCTCTTGAGCTTATCAATATGCACTTCCATCGTCAATCAAGACTAAAGCCCTGCCTTACGTTGTGCACAGGTGCACAGATGCTACTCCTGAGGACTAAGATAGTCGCCGCGCCTGAAGGTGTAGCCGGCAACCGCACCCTACCAACTGACGCACAAGAACTGCATCTAATAAGAATATACTTGAAGAAGTTACTAACCCTGCCATCCAAGCTACCCTTGGCGCCATTCAGTCTGATGTAGAACTGCGTGGGCTTGTCCACTTGTGCGGAGTCTGGGAACTGGGCAACCTCGAGCAAGTGGGCGTCGCCCACCGCTGGAGAAATGTACACCTTGAACGGGGAATCCGGGATGTGCTGTTCGTTGAACTTCAACCCGATGCGGTATTCACCTGGAACAATGTCATCACCAAATTACACCTGGAACATTCTTATTATACACCTGGAAAATAGTTGTTTTATTTTCCAGGTGTAAGCTTTAACAGTAACAGTATAATGAAGTTGTACTATCTGTTAACTTTAACATTAACAGATGATAGAACTTCGAACGAGGACGTACTTGGGCCTTGTTAATCCGCCGTGAAACAACTCTTTATTAGTCGGTTGAAAAGATGCTGTTTATTGCTACAAGGAACTGATTTTGCCTTTTGGTAACAATGCGTCTACGTGTATCCTCAGACAGGATTTTAGTCCTATTTGGAACATATAGATGTCACATCAAGTGAACTGTAGGTTAATTTACTTGCAGCCCAACTGATAACAAGCGCTCATTGCCGCCTGTGGACGTGAACAACCAAACAAATGTGATCAACCAATTAATCAACCGTACCGTATGTATGAAAGGATTTCTATGTAAACGTATTTGTAATATAAATAAAATCACGCCTGAATGAAACTTGCATCCTTAAGATTTATAATCTATTTCTTTTTATTCGTTTTTAAGTTTTTTTTAACAAAAAAATATCGGTCACTATATTATAGTCAAGCTCTATCACATGTTAATTCAAAGCTTTTACCCATTCCATCGAAATTAACCATTCAAACATCCAAACTAAAACAAAGATTCCACAAACCTCAAATTAACTTTTAACCCTACCGACAAATGCCTCAATAAATTTGCCGCAGTGGTCTAAAAACCTGACGAAAATGGAAAAAATTGTGACAAAAACACAATTTGAATTGCAAGAAAGGGCAGTATTTCAGTACAAGACAGTCAATCCGGATAACAGACTAACGATGTCACGAATAATTCTTTCTTGAGCCGCTCACAGAAATTCAAATTTCTACATTTATGTTTTTCTATCTGTGGCTTCGTGGTAGGCGAAATGCTCCATCTGATTTATTTTGCATCTTTTTGCATTTTTTTCGTTGATTGCATAAAAAGTGTATTGTGTTTTTAGATGTTTTCTTCTGTTGTTTTAAACTGTAGACCGTTAATACCGTTTGTGGTTACAGTTATGATTGAACTTTAACAAAGACTGCATATTACAATGTGATAGAACTATATTACGACTGGAGAAGTATAAACACCATCCTCACAATCCGTATAGCAGTTTAGTTATATGATAAAATGTATAAATTCCGCGATGGTATTAGTTTAAAATCGTATAAGATACCTATTTAAGTGAGAATCTTATAACAAACGTGTTTAATGAGAAGACTAAAAGAATAGAATAGGCAAAACGATCCAATTTAGTCTTAAATCGATAAGAAAATGACAATTCAATACATAAAAAATTTCAAATACTTTGATATGTTTATTGCGTTTATACTTTATTCTGCAAAAGCTTCTCAATCCAGGTTCTTAAGTGCTACCCAGTCTATATCCCATCTAAATACGGGTTTCTCTCTACAAATAGGAGACAATTAGAAATTTTAAACGAAATTTCCAACAATTAGAAAATATTAGCAATCAGAAATCATTAATTGTGACTACCCGGTACATTGGTAAATGTACTAGAAATTTGAAGATAAAACATTTGGTTTAGTTTACTTAATCATTGTTTCTTAACTAATGATTATTAAAACAATGAAGTTTGATTAACTTTGCTGTTTATTGTACACAGGAGCACCGGTCCCACGGGACCCAAATAATGACGTAGGATGCAAAACGGTGGTATTGACATGTTACGGGTTCGATGCCCGGCTCGCTTCCTCTTACTTGTTAAAGGTTTTCGTACAAAAACTGACTTTTAGTACACAGGTGGGCAATAAAAAATACATCAATTTTTTGAAACAGATGTAAGAATTTTTTGTTGAAGTTCTTATCACATAAGATGCCGCAAAACAGCAGTTTTGGGTACAGTCTTGACACCCTGGTGTTATCATTGGTATGTTTTGTTCCTAAAGACTAATTCTAAATGCCTAATGGCGTCCCTATACACTCAAAATTCGCAATTACTTATTCTAAAGTATCCTATAATTTTGGAAATCTAATTAGTGTCCGTCTGTCTTATAAGAATATTATTTTTAAGCCACTTATATAAGAGAATCAAATTCAATAATATTCTTATTAGTAGATATAGATTTAGATTCTTCAGTAAAATCAAAATAAAAAAAGAAATTATTCAAAATAAATTATTTTTTTTGAACAAAACTATTTTGTTAAAAACTCTTCGACCGTCAACCTATATATTATAAATTAAATTTATTTCTATTTATTATATTCTTCTCTCTTATCGTTGGCCCCGCGGTTTGTATAGATAGTGCTCGTCCAACAAAGTTAAGTCAATATCAAGTGCGGTCAGAAATTGGATGGGTGACCGTTAGTGACAAATTTCATATGCATAAATGATAAAATGATTAAATGATAAACTTATATGCTCTGAAACGACAGGTCCACTTGCTGCATTATTATTGTTATTATTTATTATGAAATAGTAAGAAACGGGCATGCGGGCCACCTGATGTTAAGTGGTCATGGACAACCACGTCCAATCTCAAATAGAACAGAAGTTCTATTTAAGGATCGATGCGGATGCGTTCCTACTCTTGAGGACTAAGATGGTCGCCTCCAATAATGTGTATCCGGCAACCACACCTCCCCAACCGAAACACAATACATCAAGAACATGTTGCTTTACGGCGGGTTATGAGGGTGTCGGTAGTGCCGCCCCGGGCAAGCTCTAATGGTTCTACCACCTTTAATTTTAGTTATTTGTAAATAACACTTTCAAAGATGGAAAGATATGTGTTTCGGAGTTTCTTTCACCGACTCTTCTCCAAAACGAAACTCCTTACGAGTCGATGGTAGTTTATTGACGTTCAAAAAGATTTCTTTACAGAATCTACTCTGAATAAAAATATCTTGATATGATTTGATTTTATGCTTAAACTTTGTCGGAGACGTTATGAATATGAAAATTGCCTGACACTAATTCCTTGGAAGCGGTGGAGAGCTCTCTTATGGGATGCAACATGCGTCGATACGTTCGCCCTTTCTCGTCGGCGGAACAGTGTCGAGGGCTGGAGCTGCGGCGGAAGCAGCAGAAGAATGCCAAGCGGCGTATTTACATATTTGTTCCTCTTGGCTTTGAAAACTTTGGTCCGTGGGGTCCGCGAGCCAAAAAAAGTCTATACAATTAGTACCACGTTTGATCGACGCAGCCGGTGACAAGAGGGCTGGTTCATATCTCGCGCAAAGAATTGCGATTGCGATTGCTATTCAAGGCGGGAATGTAGTTAAACGTTCTGTGAAACATGCCGTATGGGCTCGGACTCTCTTTAGATTATTTAGGTTTCAACATGCACTATAGTCAGAGAGCGTAGTTCAGCCTTCCAGCTATGGCAAGAGATCTTCACATGGGGGCATAAACATAGTTACAGCCAAAGATAGACGCGGCCGATTTGCCAAAACTCGACGCGAGCCAGAACCGACATTCCGTCATAGCGCGTCCGTTCGCCTTTCCAAAACTTTTTGTCCACGATAATATCCGAGAGCGGTCAATTAAAATGACTCCTAAACACCACAGCGGTGGAATGTGGACTCTAAACTGAATTTGTCCTGCGCCCATTGTATTCGGAGGGGCAAAAAACTTCGCGCAACCGACAAAGAACAGTGCCTTTTTGTTCCCAAATGCTTCATAAGTGTATCGCGATTAGAAATTTCTTAACTATCCTGAATAATGACTTAAGTTTTATTTTATCGAAGTTTGTTTTCGCTTTTTATTGCTTACGGTACACATCTTTTGTCTTATGCGAAGGTTTGTCAACGAACAATGTAAGTGGGGAGGTACCACTGCTGCCCTCATAATCCGCCGTAAAACAGTTTTGCGATTGAAAAAGTATGGTTGGCAGCTACATTTGCAAGCGAAGCGACCATCTCAGTCCTCAGGACTAACGCATCTATGAAAGTCAGGCAGGACTTTAGTCTTTGAGATTGAAAATGGATGTTTATGAATTACAGAGATCATTCGCAGGTGCAGATGGTCTGCACCCTCGTTTGCTACTTAATAATAAAAAAATGAGAAGGATTAGACCATTATCGATATTAACTAATTAGTTATTAATAAGAATGAAACAAAAATCTGTGTGGGAATCGAATACTTTTTATATTTTGCTATATAACGGGTACTCATGATTAACGCTTTTTAATTATCGATATTTCGAAGAAGATGCATGGCTCGTGGTTACGGCTAAATTGTACAATATTTTCTTAGCCGTGACCACGCCACCACCTGCTCTCATAATTAGCAGTGAAGAAACTCTTGTGCTCCATTTGAAGAGGTGCGGTTGCCGGCTACGCTTACAAGTGAGGCGACCGTCTTAGTCTTCAAAAGTAGCAACACATCTACTTATGAGGTCACACAGGACTTTAACCCTATTTGAGGTTGGATATGAATATCCCTGGGCTGCAACGACTACTTAAACTCTTGTACAAAAAACTATTTTTTAACTATAAATTTTGAAGGTGGTAAAGCTGTTAGTGCTCGCCCGGGGCGGCACCACCGCCACCCTCATAACCCGCCCTAAAACAACATGTTCTTCATGTATTGTGTTTCGGTTTGGGAGGTGTGCTTGCCGGATACACATTATTGGAGGCGACCATCTTAGTCCTCAAGAGTAGGAACGCATCCGCGTC
>DWON01009578.1:0-11306 GCA_018251015.1 Phocides pigmalion okeechobee | reverse complement strand
CTCCCCCGGGGGGGTACCACCGCCACCCTCATAACCCGCCGTAAAGCAACATGTCCTTCATGTATTGTGTTTCGGTTGGAGAGGCCGGCTACACTTTAAAATAATGTGATGGTTCAGGAGTAGCAATATACTTACGTTCGAGCCCAGATAGGATTTCAGTCGTGTTTGTGGTACGTGAACGTCTATAGGCTTCGACTACTTAACAACAGGTAGTCTGCATGCTCGTTTGCTACTCTTCTCACATAAAAAACTCTAAGCCGCTATTTCAATTTCATTTAGAAAATCTCCGCTTATATTAATGATAAACTTAAAATGGTTTCTCGCTTGTAACGAAACGATACAATAATGCCTTTGGAACTCGAATCTCCGTCCTGTTTATTGAATCACAATGGTCCGACGTTTCTATGTAAGGGGCAATAAGTGGGTTTGGAGATTCTGACTGTTCATTTGTTATTAATGTCATTCTAAGCTTTTCATACGATGGGGTCATAGAAAAGTAATAAGAAACAGAACATAATAGTATCAAATATTACTATTTGCTATGGTACTCACGATTAGCGATTTTTTATTTTTGATCGCTGGTATTGTGAGTCAGTTGTATGGCTCGTGGTCATACGAAACTGCGGTAGTGGGGAAAGTGTTGACTTTTTATGTGTGAAGAGTAGCAAACTAGCATGCAAACCACTTGATAGTAAGTAGTCTCAGCATATGGACTTCCATGTACAATCACAAATAAGACTGAAATCCTATTTGAACGCGAACATGAATGCGTTGCTACTCCTGAGGATAAGATGGTCGCCTCTTTTCAAAGTGTAGTCGGCAACCGCACCTCTCCAACCGAAACACAAATAATGCTTTACGGCGGATTGTGAGGGTGACGGATGGTACCTCCCCGGTCGAACTATATATAGTTCTCCCACCTTTAGAATCTTACTGATGTTAATGGTAGATTAATCTATCTATCCCACGTCTAGAGCATTATTATTTTGTTCCATTCAATCCAATTCCATATCACCGCACTTATTAGGTATATCTTTACTAACTTTGCTTTGAATCAATATACTATTTATTGTATTTAAATGTGCTTAGGGTGTGTATGATATAAGTTATGTTTACACCAGCGCAGTTTTTTCAATATTTTTTGGCTCTTTGCCTGTTTGTGTGCTCCGGGTATCCTTCGGAACAGCTAAATCAATTTCGACGGGATTTGAACTTGTCCAGATAACTGATGTTATGGGGAGCAGCGTAGGCTACTTTGAGTTGAAAAGTTGAAAAGTTTAGGACATAAAATAAGACCCATAAAAGGCAATAAGGGATAGGTTTTGATGGGATTTTTGCTAGTACTACTATTACTAGTACTTTTAAACACGCGTATGAAGTTGCAGGCAAAGGCTAGTATAAAAATTTAGACGTATCAATAAACAGTCAATATAAAACAGGGAAGAAACAAGATACCGCTATAATATTTTTATTATTTACATAAAACGTTCTAGTTTTATATTCCACGTACATTTGTTCCGCGTGAGAACAACAGCATTTATAAAAAACGGCTTCTTGCAAAAGATAAGTTATTTAATTAGTTTGAAAATGGACGGTTCTTAATATGTTTTACTTATTTTCAAATGGAGGATGGTGCTGAGCTCCAAAGTCATAGCATTTTACTGTATAACGGGTACAGACGATTTTTTTTATATTGATAAGAGTAAGAAACGGGCATGCAGGCCACCTGATCTTAAGTGGTCACTGCAGCCCATGGACAACCACGTTCAATCTCAAATAAAACAGAAGTTTTAGTTAAGGATGGAAGCGGAAGCGTTCCTACTCTTGAGCACTAAGATGGTCACTTTGTTGGAGGCAACAATCCGGCAACCACACCTCCCCGATCGAAACACAATACATGAAGAACATATTGTTTTATGCTGGATTATGAGGGTAGCGGTGGTGTCGCCCCGGGCAAGCTCTAACGGCTCTACCACCTTTTAAAAAATCCAGGTAAGTAAAGAAAATGTAGGTAAAGGGATCGAAAATCGAATTTTTGGACCCATTGTTCTTTTATATACATAAAAGTAGCTAAGACAATAGTAATAGTTATCTATACAAATAAATAAAATTGCAGTGTCTGTTTGTTCCGGCTGATCTCTGAAACTGCTGAACCGATTTTGGCGGGACTTTCATTGGCAGACAGCTATAAAACAAAAATGCAGGCATATATATTAAGCCTGCTTCGGCTTAACATTTACGAGTATTTTTGTAGTAATGTGTTTGTAGTAAATTTCAAAATTACTTTGTCGCGCGTATTTTGTATTTTATATTTCAAAAACTGGGACAGAAATATTTCAAGATTTTCATTTCTTTATATGCGTAAACCGTGTATTTACAAAGATCTGCATGCATCGCTGCACCTGAGGACCAGAATAGCTTGCTTGTAAGTGTGGATTTTATTCACACTTTATTAATGGATGTGAATAAAGTGAACCCGTGAATTATTACTTATTCAGCCAAACGAAAGAATATTGCATCATCTCGGATTTGAGCGCTGTAGCACGATCTGTTTTCTTTTTTTTTTATAGGTAGCTCTTTACCTATTACCATAGAGCCTATCTGAAGAGCAGGATACCTGATAATGTTTAAATAAATAAAGATTTAGGGAAAAAAATAAGATTTCTAGTGTACATTAAAATATGTATAACATGGACTGAGTTGATAAACCCAAGTCCACACGATAGATATATCCGACGATAAAATTGCTTAGCTTTAAATTTCATCTAATTTACAGGGTCACAGGATCTAATTTTTGGACCCATTGCGTTGATTGATTATCCGCAGATAATCCTGGGGTCAGACCTTCCAGTATTAGGAAAACGCGATAACATTAGCAGACCCTTTGTTTTGTTTTGAAAACAGATCAGGCATTTCTTTTTAAGAGTTTTAATTATTAGTGTTATGGGTGTGCGTTTTGATCGGTATCTAAAACTTTTTCCAGTAGTCATCAGAGTGCATTTCTGTCATGCAACAAAAGTTGTGTATGCCATTGTAACACATAATGAAGTTAGGAACATCCGATTGTCTATAAAACTGTTATTCTTTATATATTTGACGGCATGTAGCCTCTTTTTGTCTTTGGGGAAAACATATAAAAGCCCTATTAGTTTTAGCAATTCCAGGTTGTGTGGGATTTTCAGCCATGGAAAGACCCCTCGATAGCCTCTTGTGTATCGTGTGTGTTTGTATAGAACACAAGGATCTCAAAACAAACATAACTGGTATTTTCCAGCACGATTGGGTACATGTCAGGGTAACTATCCCGGCTTCTCGGACACCAATTTATACGTTGATGTAAAACCACTCCCATCTAAGTTCTTCCCGAGAACGCTGCTTGGTAATGGCTTTAGCTCCTATTCTTGTCACTTCCAATTCCAGTAGATTTCTTTCAGTCATCTCGTATGACAGGCAGGAGAAACCATATATCACCGTCTATTCTGGTCCCTAGCTATATTGGTCTATTACCTACGTCAATTTTTGGATGATTCTTTTTCAATACGACCAAGTTACGTAAGTCACCTACATGAGATGGCGTTGTTTCTAATTAATGTTACCTTGATAGTAATTTGTACATCTGGTCAGTAATTCTTGGCATATATTTTTTACTTAAAATATAACCGAATTGAAACATTTTACGTCCTTTATGGTGTATTATTAAATGATCCAAATTTTAAATGTAACTTAATTTGTATCATATCTATTTAGTCATAGTTTACTTACTCAAGTTTAATTTCAACTTAATTTCACCCAATTGTATCCGGTGTTATTCAAAACTAATATGTTTGCATTTTATTTTCAAATTCTAATGAGACAAACGAAGAATACATAATTACATTAAATAATCGAAATCGTAAAGGTGTGCGTATCAGTCTTTATTTAAAGTAATTTTAAAATGACTATTACATCGTGATTACACGTAACATATTAAAATCCTGTTTCAGTGCCATTTAATTTTTGATTTTATTTACCTTAATTTTATTTCCATCCAAGCAAGAGAGCTCATAATCAAATTTGATCCCTGCGGGACCGCCGCAAACAACCCTTCTGGTCATCCGGATAACGTAATTTAATAAGTCCCTTTCTTCCAGACCACGGTAGAACACAGGGATTCGGTCCTTATCTATAATTATGTATTTTAACCTCTGACATAAAAAGAGGGATGTAGTAAGTTGGAAGCCTGTCTATGTATGGATGTGTTTATCTTTTGTATCGTCACTCTCAAATAGGTGGCCCAGTTTGAAGGAAATATATTATGTTTAGGTTACTTTACTAAATTATTGATATACCTAGAGAAAAAGAAATTCAAAATGACGTAACTGAGCACTAAGAAAGGATTTTTAGAGGTTTCACCCTTAAGGGAGTAAATTAAATGTTGTCAGTTTTTTGAAAAATATAAAGAATACATGCGGTTTAATTATTAAAAACTTTCTAATTAAATTAAAATAAAATTTAATCATTATTTACTTAACTCTTTTTGAACGTAAATAAACTACCTATAATTACCTCCACCAACGACTCCCAGCATCCAATATCATTTTTTTATGTGAGAAGAGTAGCAAACGACCATGCAAACCACTTGTGTTAAGTAGTCGCAGCCCACTGACATCCACGTACAACCACAAATACGACTGAAATCCTACCTGGATTCGAACAAAGATACGTAATTACTCCTGAGGACTAAGATGGTCGCCTCGCTTCAAAGTGTAGCAGGCAACCGCACCTCTTTAACCAAAACACAAGTACTGATTTACGGCGGATTATGAGGGCGGCGGTGGTACCTCCCCGATCGAACTATCGTTCTCCCATCTTGAAAACCTAATCTTATAATTTTGGAAAGCCGATGAAATACTTTACAATACATATTATTCTTGAACAAAATGTCACTTACAAATTACTTAAATTAATGGATCTAGTGGTGCTGGAACTATTTCTAACCACAGGTTTTATGGCCCATCATCAATCATTTAATTTACAACAGTATTTTTCGTTAGAGACCTCGTCACAACACAAAGCTTTTCATCTCGCTGTAAGTACAATTTTGTTTGAAATTGAAAGATTTTCATTTTAAATCTGGTTAAAATTAAGTTTTCTCTATTATTTTTACGTTTATCTTTTTCTTTTTTATGTGAGAAGAGTAGCAAACGAGCATGCAAACCACCTGATGTAAAGTAGTCGCAACACTTAGACATCCACGTACAACCACAAACATGATAAAAATCCTATCTGAGCTCGAACGTCCTGAGTCCTGAGGACTAAGATGTTCGGTTCGCTTCAAAGTGTAGCCGGCAACCGCAACTCTCCAACCGAAACAAAAGTAATGTTTTACGACGGATTATGAGGGCGGCGGTAGTACCTCACCGGTCGAACTATAATTCTCCCACCTTTATATCCTTGCTTTTTATATTTTGCATTCAATAACAACAAACAACATATTTAGTATATCGTATTTGAAGTACAAACAAATCTATTAAGTATATATTGTATTATCTAACTCAATACGAGGGCAGATATTGTATTGCCTTGTTTTATTGTCAAATAAGCTCTTGCCTGCGATTTTAATTACTGATACTCTTAGTAATTCCCCTTCATAATACGTCGAGTACTTAATTGGCAATATCAGAGTTTCAATACAGTAATGATCAGTAGTATTCTCACGTCGGTACCTACTTACATACTACACTAGGGACCCAGCCCAGCTTCGCTCGGGTAATAGAGTTTATATTTACGAACATTATTTTCTTTCATACATGCATCCAGTTACCTAGTTGAAAAACTAACAATTAGAAACAACTTTTTCCAACGACAACTGAATTACTATATTGAATTTAACTGTTTAATTTCTTGTCCAATTTACAAAACAAAACTTAACTTATTATACACTGCTCAGGAATCACTACCTGTTCTTGAAAACTGTGAGTATTTTTAGAGTTTATCATGAACAGACAGACATACAGATGCGACGGGGAACTTTGTTTTATAATATTGAGAGATAAATAAATATTAAATAATAAAAGACATAGATATCACAATATATTTCAATAAATCATGCAAGTTTATTTTTACCTTATATGTGTATTTGAAGAAATTCTAAAAGAGTAAGGTAGACTGCAGATATTAAAAGCAAGGATTCTGACACGATTTAGCTGTATCGTGGTTATTAACTTTCTGATTAGAAAAATTATACTGTTGAACTGTATGTTATTCGTGATAGATTATATTAAATAGACTTTTAATTCCAAACGGTCAAACTTAGTGAACAGTGCGCTCAAAGCCAATAACTGATTTTACATTTTATCTTTGAAATTAATAATGTGTATATACTGACATTAATAATGTGTATGTACTGACATTAATAATGTGTATATACTAACATTAATAATGTGTATGTACTGACATTAATAATGTGTATATACTGACATTAATAATGTGTATATACTGACATTAATAATGTGTATATACTGACATTAATAATGTGTAACTACCTTGCAAAAAAATAAAATGTTTGAATTTGAATTATTATTTGACAGGCCTACAGATCATCACACCGCCAAAACCGTTCAACCTAGAGTCCAGAAATTTAACAGATATAATCTTTATATTAAATATAAGTTACTCGTAAAAGTAAGACATGAATTTTATAAATAGCACTCTTGAAGGAATAAAATATGGGTTACAAACTTTCTATGAATACCTGTTATGACAAATATAATTAATTACCTTAATATCTTAAAATTTAAATACAATAATGAAAATCTTAAAACTAATTACGATAAAGGCCTAACCTAAACAATCTAAAGGGACTCCGTACTCGTGCGGCATGGTTCCAAGAACGAATTAATAAATACGTATAATATAATGCAAATTAATAATTTCAATGAATTAATTTACATATGATAATGAAAAATAAGTAAGTAATACATATTTTTTAAATGTGAAACATGTAAGATTTTTTTATAGTCATTCGGAAACAAAAATATTGCCTCTGTAGGCACATTTTATATTAAAAAGCGTTTAATCGCTATTATTCCAACAATACTGACTTTTGAGCAGGCACGGCCGAATAAAATTAATATAAATATGACATGCAAAAAGTACCCCATAACTCTTAACCATTTATTACTTAAGAAGAGTTAAGCGAAAATTAATTAAATTAAGTAAACAGTATCACAAACTTCTTAGAAAAAGAGATTAGAATTTTACTAGACTCGAGTTACAAACTTAAGTTTTACCACGGAACTTAACTTTCGATGAGTTTTTGAACGAACGAGCTTAAGCAAAAAATATAATAGAGCTTAATGAGTTTTTTTAACGGTTAACTTGAGTGCAAAACTTAGAGCAAACTTATAAAGTTCCTGGTAGCAATTAGACGATTTTATTACTTAAAGTTTATGGCCATTTTTGATTAATTAATCAAAGTCGTTACCTGAGATTTTTTATCAAATTAACGTAGCAACGTGCCGCTGTTCATCTGATGATAAATGGGCAGGTCGATAGAAATATGTATAAAACTTCATGCAGAACTGAAATTCCCTGGAAGTCGATCATCAATGCGTTGTTACTTTTGAGGACTAAGATTACTATATTCCGCCAACATGCTTTAATGCAAAAAATGCTTCATATTAGCCTATATTCAATTAATATAATTAAATAAGGTACTGTCATAAAGATCAACGTATAACCGAAACCACAAAGTTAAAAATGATGCAATTTTGTAGAGACGTTCATTGTAAAGTACAAGTAAGTAATCGCAAAGGGATTTTAGAAACTTCACCGCCAAGTCGGTAGAATAAGGCTTGGAACTTTTAAATTTTTTGTTTGAAAGTTGTTTAAAATTTTGTCATTTCGACTTTCCCGTAAGCAAAGCCACACACAAAAACTAGTTTATAAATAATTATAATAAAAAAAAACGACAACAAATAAATCACATCTCCTACTTTTACAAACGCTACCTTCATCCCGACTTCCCGATCCGGTCCATAAAGATGATAATTTCTTTCAGATGTGTTTTATCTGTGTTTATATAAATACAGATACCATATATGTAAATCGATTTTAATTTAAACTTCAATACATTTTTTTTAATTCTCTTAGAGGTAGTAGTTTTTTATCAAATTGAAATGGAACTGAAAAAAATAATCCGATTAAGTAAGAAGCTTCCAAATCGGTTAATAAATTTTAGTTTTTTATTTATTTATTCATTGCATTGTTTAATAAAAATTAATCGATGGTTACAGGCTTCGATACCCTGCCTCGTGAATTCGTTATATGTCAAACATTAAAAAATACAATCGAATCGAGAACCTTCTTTTTTGAAGTCTATTGAAAAGACCTAAAGTATACTTGAAACATACTTCAATAGACTTCAAAAATAAACTTGCTTGTTTAGGTCTTATCAATTATTAATAATAATGACCAAATAACAATTATTATCGGCGCGATATGTACGAATACATAAAATAGATTTGAAAATCAATGAAATTAGTTGAATTTTCAAAGTTCATAATTGTTCAGTATAACTTATTAAATTTATTTATAAGAAAGTAGTTTATAGTCGATAGGGTGAAGTTAGTTCAAACTTCGGACTTGATAAGGAAGCTTATTATCATTAATATTAAACATACAGAAAGTTCTGACTTCAGAAGTCTATAATTTAAATAAATTTACAGGAAAATTAAAGAAATAAAACTACATTTATGAATCTGTTTTAGCGGAATTATGTTGCATATTTATATGTTAATTTACACAATTTGTACTAATATTATACAGAGGAAAGATTGTTTAATTGTATAGGTTCCGACAAACTGGAGCGATTTTAATAATTATTTCACATTTTTTTTAGTTTATTTATTGATTAAAAGAAATCTTAATATTAAAATAGCATTATGGAAACCACAGAAGTTCTAACGCTATCTTGAATCGACATCGATGTTACTTAAAAAATACGATTTGAGTTTAAAAAAAATTAAATAGAAAGCTATGTTATGAAACGTAAAGTAGGGTGTAATTTAGTTTGTTTGCTTGTTTATCTGTGCGTTTAGGCGCGCTAGTCTCAAAAACGGCTTAACCAATTTCAATGCGACTTTCGCTTAACGTTTAGTGTTCGTTGCATTTAAATCGTTATATAAATAAGTCACAGTTATATAAATAAAAAAGTTATGTCAATTTGAATGTTAGAGGAGTGAGCACATGAAAAATTTGGATTTTAAAAATATTTCCATATTTTTAAAAACCAAAAAAAAAAAACCTAAAAATTAAAGCCGATGTGAATAAAGTATAAAGCAGCCAAAAGCTAGTAAATTTAAAAAACCATACCTTTGGATAAGCATATGAGAACATTTTGGAAAATAAAAAGATCTCCATATTTTTAAAAACTAAAAATTAAAGCCGATGTGAACCAAGTATCAGGCAAGCAGAAGCTGGTAAATTTAATAAACCACACCTTACTTCCTAATGATTGAATGAACCTTTCGGATCACTTAGGTCGCAGTCAGAGACTGTATAGTACGTATTAACATTGTTATGTTAATGTATGCAAAGTCGTTTCCCAGAATTATACAAGCGTGTACCTTTACTCTGTACTTTTAAAAGCTTTGCTATGTAGACCAACTTTTGGAGTAGTTAATTAATATGGAGGCAGCTAATTTCTAAACCTAACTACAGTCCCGTGGGACGGAAACTCGAAAATTGCATTTGTTTTCTGGAATAATATTTCATTTACGTGATGTCGTGATGGGGAAAATTGTAACTTTTCGTCGATTTTGTTACTTTTCTCTATTTCACTTCTAAATACGTCTTCATACGTCTCGTCTTTCGCAAGAAACCCGCCATAATGTATATAATTCTTCATCTTACTGACATGTATACATCCATCCTTTTCTAATTAATTTACTTTAAGTTACCAGTGACAAAAGTATTTGCAGATCATTGGAAGTTACAGTCTCTGTAGTCTATAGATATTCACAGAGAAATTAAAACAGAACTGGAATTCTGTCTTCGGTCATAAAAAAGCGTCTCTGCTTCTGAGGACTAACATAGTCGCCTCGCTTGTAAGCATAGCCAGTAACCGCATCTCTATCCGAAACAGTTATTTCCCAGTAGATTATGAGGGCGGCGGTTGTTCCCCGCTTGAATTAAAGTTCTGCTATCTGACATACGCGTAAAAATAATAACATCAACAATGTTATAATTATCATAATAACTATAATTAAAATCCCTCACATACATTATTTTACGAAAATCTGTCTTACTCATATCTCTTACTTACTTACTTATACTTACGCCCTCATAATCCGCCGTAAAGCATTACTTGTGTTTTAGTTGGAGAGGTGCGGTTGCCGGCTAAACTTTGAAGCGAAGCGATATCTTAGTCCTAAGAAATAGCAACGCATCTACGTTTGAACTCAAATAGAATTTTGGTCGTGGTTGTGATTGTATATGGATGTCTAGGGGCTGCGACTACTTAACATCAGGTGTTTTGCATACTCGTTTGCTACTTCTCTCACATTGAAAAAACTTACATACGCAGAAAAATATTATAATTCATATTTAATAACAATAATAATGAATTATTTGAGTCATTATAAATAAACACAAAAAGGTATAATTGCGAACACTGGCCCATAAAGTTTAAACCTTACAGACTAACATACATACATATGTAATATATACTTATAACTACGTCACGATTTCTTCAATTCGACAGGAGTAATTGAACTTCCTATTCAATTTCTCCTGTCGAATTTTCAGAACATAAATTCTTTAGACTATAGGTCCACTTTCTCAAGGCTCGAGGCATTCCCACGTAGCGATCCCGAGAAGGACGTTGATGTGAGTGGTCCCACACAGACGTAGACAAATACAAGTGCTTAGGGAGCTGTGGAAGTTCTCTTGAGGTGCTCGTTTGGGTGACATCCCAGTATTCTCTACAAGCATAGCCTTTTTTGCTTGTAGAGGATACCACGGAGGGATTTTTTAGTGGGAAGAAATCCCACGTAACCCGCAATCGCTCCTTCCTATGCCGGGTACCTTTGGAAAGAAGGGGTTCTCGGTCTGGACACGATCGTTGCCAATTGTTGCCGATTGGTTTTAGAGAAGATGCGTCTCCATCTTCTCAACGATCAATTGCATCTTGGTCTGCATCTCCAGATAATCTATTATGTTATTTATCATTATAGGTGGTAGAGCCATTAGAGCCATTAGAGCTCGCCCGGGGCGGTACCACCGCCACCCTCATAACCCGCCGTAAAGCAACATATTCTTCATGT
>DWON01009577.1:0-11306 GCA_018251015.1 Phocides pigmalion okeechobee | reverse complement strand
TTCGGTTGGGGAGGTGTGGTTGCCGGATATACGTAATTGGAGGCGACCATCTTAGTCCTCAAGAGTAGGAACGCATCGGCGTCCATCCTTAAATAGAACTTCTGTCCTATTTGAAATTGGACGTGGTTATCCATGGGCTGCAGTGACCACTTAACGCCTGCATGCCCGTTTCTTACTCTTTCGCAATAAAAAAAGAAAAATATACATTTTTGAAATTTATAACATATCGCATAACACGTATTTCATATATTGCCTTACAGCGGTCAAGTGCTTTTCGTGTAGACAGATACAGAATATTAAGACAACAGATAGACAGATAAAAAAATATTAATTGTCTTTTTTTAATTTACGCGAAGTAATGGATATACAATGCTAACAAAAAAATTATTAATCTCACAATCAAAAACATAAAAATTGTGTAATATACGACAGAAAACCCAAATACATCCCTTTTTGAACCCACGAACATCAGTTTATTTAAAACGGGCGCGCTAACTCGCTAAATGCAAGGGGTGTGAGGGAACGCAAAAATCTCATTTCCTGAGATAGAAAACGTAGACACTGATAACGAGGCACGGTTCGTTTGCGCGATGCTTAACGTACACGCGACTTCCATATACAGCCTTAAAGGCAACGCGTGTTACAAACTTACACACACTTCCATATATTTCTATACGCTTCTACACGCTTCCACACTCTTTTACACACTTCCAAACTCTTCCACACACTTCCACTTCCACACGTTTCATCACACTTCACGCCCCACACACTTTCACACGCTTCCACACACTTCCACATAAGTCCACACATTTACCTAAATGTTATTAGTGTTTAAAAGTGATAGGTTTAGCCAAGTTAGTACATATATGTACATATAGGTAATATTAAAGCCTTTTGTAATATCAAATATCTTTTTAAATGGTGCTTGAAACAGTATATATGGTATATATACATATAACGCAATTTATGTATTTATTGTCTGTCTGCTTATTTGTTTGTTCCGGGTAATCACTAAAACGGTTGAACCGATTCTGATGGAACTTTCACTGGCAGATAGAGGATGTTTTATTTTTACAAAAAGGTCGACATTTCGAGATATAGTTTTTCATTATTTAAACGCAATGATTGCATATATTTTGAAAACTTACAATACCTTACATGAATTTTTGCAATATTTGCTAACCTAAAACAAGCTCCAGTATTACGTATAATTTAAAAAGTTAGAATCGATCAAGTTTAAAAATCGTTTTTCAAAATGAGTTTTTAAGAAACCACACTACTATCGCTAATAGGTAATATACAGACAAAGTGGTCTCCTGTTAAATTAAGGTTTCTAAGACACACTGTCGTTTCAAATGGACGACAGTATAAACGAATTTTCCTTTTTTTAAATCTGTTAAAATAGCTTGAATGTAGGCAAATTGCGAGAGGTACTTTCTTGCAATACAAAAGCAGGCGCGTCTTTGCCAATTTAATAATGCCATGTAGACCGTTTGGCGCCTCTTGTACGTGTGCAAAGATTTTCTGAGTGTCTTTAAGGAAATTTTGTTGCGCATTTATGACCCCATTCACACATATTCAAACAGTTTTCTCTTAAAAGACTTACAAAATTGAAATTGAAAAAATGGAAAAGACAACAAATAATAAATTTAAAGGTGGGAGATCTATAGTTCGACCGGGGAGGTATCACCGCCCCCGTAATCTGCCGTAAAGCATTACTTGTTTTGATTAGAGAAGAGTGGTTACCGACAACACTTTGAATCTTAGTCCTCGGAAGTAACAACGTATCTACGTTCGGGCGCAGATAGGATTTCAGTCGTGTTTGTTAATGTACGTGGATGTCGGGCTGCGACTACTCAACATCAGGTGGTTTTCATGCTCGTTTGCTACTCTTTTCACATACTACACACTCTTTCACTCTCACATTAAAAATAGCTTTTTAGTATTTCCTAACTGCTGCCAACGATTCCGTTCGGGGTTTAAATTTTCGTGTCTTTTTCAGATTTTCTAACAGCGCGAAGTTTTCACGTAATATACGATTTTAAGACTAATATCATCGCGGACTTTATACTTTTTATTATATTACGGGTATGTACAGTTGAGGCTTTTTAATTGTCGATATTTCGAACCATTCGCATGGCTCGTCATCACTGCTAAAGTTTATATAAAGTTTAGCCGTGACCACGAGGCATTAACTGGTTCGAAATATCCCCAATTAAAAAGCCTTAATCGTGAATACCCGTTATATAGTTAAAAGTTCTCAGGCACGCCAGTAACATTTAAATAGACGTAACTTTGTTGTTTGTAGATTGAAGGAAATGAAACGAACACTAAATGTAAGTGAAGATTACTGAAACATATTAGAAAACTGACCTGAACTTGATTAAGCGTGTCTGAAACTATCACTTAGAAACGCACAGTCAAACAGACAAAAAATGTATAAACTATTGTTATGCGTTCTATTGACTTAGGTTCGTGATAAAAAAGCATTGAACGTGATAGTTACATAGTAAATATCTGGGTATTTGTGTACTCGTCTCGTTCATGGCACCGGAACAGGAAAACCAGAGGCTAAAATCGTAAAAAGCGTTTTTATTATAATTACAAAACCATCTACCAAGGCCAGGTCAGCTCAATATCACAGAACCCTTGCATGTTAAATATGGGGATAGATTATCGAGCAATCGTCGAGCGAAGTGTCGCGCTGTGAGATTAAACAAATATTACACCGTGATCATGTGCACTTACAAATCTACTAGAATAGGCAGTTAAAATCTATTAAATCCTAAGAAATATATCACATATGATTTGAAAGTAATTTTATCGGAGAATTTATACATTTTACAATGTTTCTTTCTATGTGAGAAGAGTAGCAAACTAGCATGCAAACCACCTAATAATAAGTTGTCGCAGCTACTCCTGAGCACTAAGATGGTCGCCTCGCTTCAAAGTGAAGCCGGCAACCGCACCTCTCCAACCAAAACACAAGTAAAGTTTACCGGACTCTCGATACCCGAGACTTGAGAGAAGATAATTTTTGTAACATACATTTTCAATTTTGTTGTAATTAAAGGTGGTAGAGCCGTTAGAGCTCGCCCGCGGCGGCACCACCGCGACCTTCATAACTCGCCGTAAAGCAACATGTTCTTCATGTATTGTATTTCGGTTGGGGAGGAGTGGTTGTCGGATACACATTATTGGAGGCGACCATCTTAGTCCTCAAGAGTAGGAACGCATCCGCGTCCATCCTTATATAGAACTTCTGTTCTATTTGAGATTGGACGTGGTTGTCCATGGGCTGCATTGACCACTTAACATCAAGATGCCTGCATGCCCGTTTCTTACTCTTTCAAGTTCAAAAAAAATTAAACAAGGTGACTATAAAACTTGTTACCTATTGTACATAAAATAAAAGTTATCGGGTTCTGATAGTTTTTATGTGAGAAGAATTGCAAAGTAGCACGCATGCCTATAAATATAGGTATTTATGTATTTATGATTATAAAATTTGATAAAATATTAACATTGCAATAAAATTTTCAATGGAATCAACAACGAATTTTTGATCTAATTTGAAATATACTGTTTAAAATACACCTTTGAAGTCCGTTAAAAATAACAAAATATTAAAATATGAAGCAAAATATTTCTAGAGGATTATTACAACAAAAATGCCGCTTCACAATGGCTTATTGTCAAGTTTATTTAATTTCCTGTACAAAATGAACATAATTCTAACACGTCATGTCTAGTAGCAAAATCGTTGAGTGTCTGTACGTCAACCGCGGTTTACGCTAGGGCGCCCGATCCGTCGCCGACTGGCACCGGTCGATCGATGCTCAGTCAACCGTTGGGTGATATCGAATTAAGTTTGTTTTGATGACATTTCGTTAAAATAATCCGCCCTCATAACCCGCTGTAAAGCATTACTTGTGTTTTGGTTGGAGAGGTGCGGATGCCGGCTACATTGAAGCCAGACGACCATCTTAGTCCTCAGGAGTAGCAACGTATCTACGTTCCAGGTCAGATAGGATTGTGGTCGTGTTTGTGGTTTTACCTGGATGTTTATGGGCTACGACTACTTAACATCAGGTGTTTTGCATGCTCGTTTGCTACTCTTACATAAAACAATCGTTAATCGTGAGTTCCCATTACATATGATTTCGTTACGTTACATATTATGACGATTAACGATTCGTTATCGTATGGTAGACGTTATTAGTGAACACCCTTTACATAGTTCCCGTTACATATGATTACATTAGGTTACATATTATGACGATTAACGATTCGTTATCGTATGGTAGACGTTATTAGTGAACACCCTTTACATAGTAATTAATTTAATTACATACGTACGTGTAATCGTACCAATAGATATATCTAAAAAAGGTATAATATTAAAGAAAAAGTTCCAACACTCATAGCCCCACACTAGGACTCCCTGTATCTTGGACGCTATTGGATACATAGAGGAGTATAAACACCCAGACCCATAAAAATCTATATTTTCATTTAGATGTCTGCCAGGCCGGGAATCGAACCCATGTCGTACCGGTTTGATTCTCCCTGCGTCACGTCGCTCGAACGAAACATTGATATCAGTAATTACTGTTGACCCGGCCCAGCTTGGCTCGGGTAATAGAGTTTATATTTATTCACATTATTTTCGTTTCATACATGCAATAACTAAATGTTATTATTTAGTTGCAAAAACTAACAATTAGAAACATCTGTTTCGAACGACGACTGAATGACTATATTCAATTTAACTATTTGATTGCTCACCAAATTTACACAAAAAAAAACTTAAGCACCAAAATATTCCTTAGGAATCACTCTATCTGTTGTTGAAAACTGTGAGAAAATCCGCCAAGTATTTTTGAGTTTATCGCGAACAGACAGACATACAGACACGACGGGGGACTTAGTTTTATAATATTTAACAAAGTTAAACTAACCATAAATCAGTGAAATTCTAATAAGAGCATAAATCAGTTTCAAACCACAATGTTTGCCCTGCTCATCAGTAACTCGATGGGCTCACTCGCCACTGTATGCCCAAACAAAATGCCACATTGTTGTAGAAATGATGAGAATCGCAATTAGAGCTCCGACCGCGCAATGTTCAATTAATTTGAAAGTAAATACTTCATATCTGGCCGGAGCCAATTATTTGATCGCCGTTGGTGTAATAGTTTTGAATCCTACTATCTGCGGGAAATGTGTTTAACTCCGATGTATGGCTGGATTTTACTTCGATTTAAGGCTGGATTTTACTCCGATACATGACGGGATTTTACTCCGATGTATGACTGGATTTTACTCTGATACATGGCTCGATTTTACTCCGATGTATGGCTGGATTTTACTCCGATACATGACTGGATTTTACTCCGATGTATGGCTGGATTTTACTCTGATACATGGCTCGATTTTACTTCTTAATCATATTTGAAATGTAAACTTTAATGTGTTAGCCATATTTTAACGTGCAATACGCAGAGGGTAAATAAATGCCCCTCTATAACTAAACGCACGTGTGTCTTTTTGTTGCATTTACATTTTTCATATTGATATGGTAAAAATTAAGCTACGTCGTTCGCGGTTAATAGTTGGATGGGTGACCGCTTGTAACGTGAATTGTAAAATGCAAATAACTTTCATTTCCTTAGCTTAAAGTTATGTTGCGCAAAAAGTATTGTTAAAATCCTCATAAAATTTCCATCCAAATATTTTTCCATAATAATGGTTTTTCAAAAAAAATACTTTTCGGTATTTTACCAACAAATGGTGTTTCGAATTTGACATACTATAATATAGTTCTAACAATTGATCAATCCTAGTTATTCTACTAATAACACATACATACATTAAATCATTTGACTGAATATTAAATTAATCGTCCATTGTCCTCATAAATATCAATTTGATCGGCTCTCGAACGCTTGGATCGCTCTGTCCCCGCAAAATTAGCCTATGAAGTGTCCATTGTCGAGTATTGATTTTATTCTAGTTGCAGGTAGATTACAATGTAGTGTTTAAAGGTACCTATCGTTTCGGGTAAGTTTAAGGTACCTATTGTATTTCCTATAAAGTGAGAGTAGCAAAAGAGCTTGTCGCATGCTCAGTGGATAGGTGGGAGGACTATAGTTCAACCAGGAAAGTACCACCGCGTTCATAATTCGCCTTAAACTATTACTTAAAGGGAGGCGTCCATCTTAGTCCTCAGGAGTGGCAACGTATCTACGAGCTCAGATAGAATTTCAGTCGTGTTTGTGGTTGTACGTGGATGTCTATGGGCTGCGACTACTTAACATCAGGTGGTTTATTTGCTTGTTTGCTACTCTTATTACATAAAAAACTGACTAAACTCAAAAAGACGATTTTTGCGAAATCACAAAAGAAGTTTCTATGCGAACTTATCCGACTTGTTGATGTATAAATTTAAAACTGATATGTTACTGGGGCGGTAATAATACGTAATTTCAATTTCATTAGAACGGTAAACGATAGAGGCACTAACAGAAGCCTGCATTTGTATGTAACTAAATTCTGGCCTATTTGCTTATGGGTCAGTGTTCCGTTAAGCATGCGATGTGCTTATTCCGATGATATATATGTCACGAACATCAGGTAACAACCTCTAGAACAGAGTTCCATTAATAGTTGATCCTAGATCGACCCTGACTCCAATCTGATTCTGACTGCGATCGACTCTGATGAGTGCGATTGTCGTCTCACTGTGAGACAGAAATACACTTTTCTAAAACTGAGCTCAAACATAAAAATTGCTGCTTTATATTGTATCTGTGACAAGTATTAGAAGCTTCGTCCGAGGGCATCTACTGCCGTTCACATAATCTGCTGCGAAGTAACTCTTGTGTCCGGATCGGAGAAGTGCGGTTGCCGACCACACTTAAAAACGAGGCAGTTATCTCAGTCCTCAGGAGCAACGCATCCACATATTAGCTCAGTGTGGATTTAAGTCCTGTTGCAGGTTGTATGTGTAAGTCTACGGACTGCAGCGACTATTTAACATATTGTGGCCTTCATGCTCGCCTCTTGCTCATCTCACATAAAAAATATTTTCTTTGTCTTCTTCAGAGACCGCTTTCCTTTTTACAAAGCGAATGATGAACGCTGGAAGAACTCGGTACGACACAACCTGTCCATCAACCCTCATTTCCGTAAGGGGGCGCGAGCATCACAAGGCGCTGGTCATCTCTGGTCTCTAGCCGCCAACGCCATCGACCTACTTCCACTAAGGACTTACCCAGCCAATGAGAATCAGAATCAGAAGACTGACGAAACCATTCCAGAAGTGCAAGAGGAGCATTTTATTGATTGTCCAAAGGTGAGGTGTTTCCACTTGTTTTTACGAGATGATTTATAGATTTTGGATGTTATATAATTTTGGGATTAGTTACAGATATGCAGTACGTGATAATTTGAGAGAAATTGATCTGGATACCGATTTTCTGTATTCTATTCTGTATGTTATCTCTATTATGTGTAATAAAACTTCGTTGTTACGCTTCTATCCTAATGTATTTATCAACATAATTGATTAAAACTTCACTATTCCTGGGATTATTATTATATGTTATATGCTTTCCTTAGTCTTCCCTTGTTGCTTTTCATGTTATTTCGCATAAGCAGGCTTATGAATAGCTTGACTTGACTAGGTTTAGTTAATAGTATCAGTATTATATAGGTTTACTTAAAACTCGAGGCCCCTAGATATTATCGAATCCTTTATAAATAATTCATGAAATTCGATGTGTTGTTTAAAATGATAAACTTCAAAATATAGAGGCATAAAGCAGACTACGCCTTCGCAAAAGGACCCACTAAATCCGGAGAACTCAGGACAAACACTGATCAGGATGGCATCAATTATGTCCTGTGCCAAGCAACCAATCTCCCAAGGCTGATGGATGGAGATGAAATGAAGGTGAGGCTGTTGATCATAAATATCGCACGGTAAGGTGAAAGATCCTTAAGCACAGGCTGAAAACTCCCTCTTAGATCATTGCAAGGATCCCAGTAACAAGAATAAGTCGAACGCTTAATCCTAACACTATTTTGATATTATATTTTTTGATACTAATAAAATATTTTGTTAATGTTGCACCTACAGAAAATAATGGCAAATTTTATTTCTTCCAGGTTATCGTTTTGGACGAGGCCGCTATTGCAGCCGCTAGTATAATACCAGATCAAGATTTCTTTACTGGTAGCACAAGTGAGTATATAAAAAATAGTATGATGTATGATGATTATCTGATAGTTGTCTGTCGATGTAAGCAACTAGATATTTCGTTGTCATATGTCAAAAGTAAACTTAAAAGTTGCTTAGCAATCTCGTAAATTGTTTACTAAATTGCTGCAATAAATTGTACGGTTCTATGTGTTACATATAATGCTTTTCCCGTACCATATAGATGAACATTTATTATTCTAATTATTACTTTAAAGAGTTAAAGTTACAGTTTCCAATTAAAGAGTGAAATATTCAATGTTTTTAGTATAATTTATATTTTTTGGAAATAAAGCATTGTAAAACATTCTTACTGTGGATACTACTACTGGAATAGGGATTTTTATAGCAAAATAGATGTGAACATCCATCTTGTTATCCACTTCCAAATTAGTTATGAACCATTAGAAAAGTTCTCAAAAAAAAAAAATGAAGAAGCCCTGCATAAGATAGGCCCTACATTGTGTTGAAAACTCTGATTACCAAGTTAGAAAGTCTTATATAAAAAATATCATTAACACATATTTCAGGTTAGAACACAGTAACATTTAACTACTGTTATATGATTAAAATGTTAATAGAAACCAATTTAAATTAACTGAAAATGGGTCAATTAAAGGTCATAATCGTTATTAATAAGGTAATAGATTATAAACGAGGTAATAGGAAGGTAGTAAGATTGAATGCTCAACTTTTTGATTTCAGTGTTCCTCAATCCAGTATCAACGGAGCAAGTGGTTCGCGAATGTGGCCTCATCACTGGACTTTGAATAGCAGCTCAGAGAATACAAATTGTGCATATATGAATATCTCAATTACTTTAAGCTCATATAGTCAATATATTGACACATTTACAAAAAAGGTTTAATCATGTTTTTTTATGTGAGAGGAGACAAACGAGCATGCAAACCACCTGATATTAAGTAGTCGTAGCCCGTAGACATCCACGTACAGCCACAAAAACGTCTATAATCCTATCTGAGCTCGAACGTAGATGCGTTGCTACTCTTGAGGACTAAGATCGCCTTTCACCAAAGGGTAGCCGGCTACCGCGGCTCTCCAACCAAAACACAAGTAATGCTTTACGGCGGGTTATGACGGCGGTGTATATTGCCTAGCTGCTTGAAAATTTATAGTTGATATAGCGAAAGAAAATAATGGTATAGCGCTAATTTTTGTAACGAGACGAGACTGCAATACAACATACAACAATATTTATTGTCAAAATAAATTCATACTTGAAACATTTTCATCAATTTAAAACTGTTTTCAACTCGGAATTTATATATTTCCTCGGAAATATGCAGAAATTTTCGTTGAAATATCGGCAA
The DNA here is from genome assembly GCA_018251015.1 of Phocides pigmalion okeechobee. NCBI lineage: Eukaryota > Metazoa > Arthropoda > Insecta > Lepidoptera > Hesperiidae > Phocides > Phocides pigmalion. The sequence continues at coordinate 1,712 of DWON01009577.1, read as the reverse complement.
TCGTTAATCATGAGTGTCCATTATACAGTAAAATGAAAAAAAAACATCTAAATTATATTTATTTTCGTTTCAATAAAATTCACAAAATATAGATGTGTCAATATATTGCTACAGAGCGTTGCAATTCAATGCAATAGAAGATAAATGGCTATCAGAATCGTGAAAATCGAATAGACCGCATTGATTTTTTAAATCTTAGTAGAATTTGAAGTAAAAAATTGCAACAGGGGTACACGTTACCCGGTACATAATACAAGAAAATTCAAATAAATTAGAAATAGAAAGAGATGTATTTTCCAGCTTAAATAGTGTTAATGTATGCCATCCTTTATCATATATTTCCTGAAATATGTTGATTTAAATTTCACACATAATCATTGCAAAAAGTATATGCAAAATATTCAGTTCATTTATAGGTAAAGTCTCAAGATTGATGATTTTAACACAGATAGAACCTCCATTCTATTTTATGATTCTTAAAAGCCACTTATACACTAAATGGACTACATTTAGCTCTTTTTAATTTTACTATGTACCGGGTACCCACGATTAACAATTTTTGTTTTTTTGATTGCCGATAATTCAAACAAGTGCATGGCTCATAATCAAATAATTAATCTACATTAATTAATCTACCATTCATTCCATTAATTAATCTACCATTAGCATCTGTCAACAGTTTCCCCCGCCACGCAGTTTCACCGTGACCACCGTGAGTTTAAAGGTGGCAGAATTATAGTTCGACCGGGGATGTCCCACAGCCGCCGTAAAGCGTTACTTGTGTTTCGGTTGGAGAGGTGCAGTTGCTGGCTATACTTTGAAGCGAGGCGACCATCTTAGTCCTCAGGAGTGGCAACGTATCTATGTTCGAGCTCAGATAGAATTTCGGTTGTGTTTGTGATTGTACGTGGATATCTGTGGGCTGCAGCTATTTAACATCAGGTGGTTTGCATGCTCGTTTGTTACTCTTCTCACATAAAAAGACCATGCGCCATGCAACTGGTTCGAAATATCGGCAATTCAAAAAACAAAATATCGTCAATTGTGAGTACGCGGTGCATACAAAAATGCATAAATACCGATAATATTAGCTTACATTTCTATGTTATATTTAGCTTCTTGACATAATATAAAACTCTGTTTAATTTGCAATTTCGATGTCTTTTTTCATATTTTCATTATCAGCTACATTATTTGATTTATTTATAAACGTATTAATAGTCATGTTTTAGCATAATCTGACTTATGAATATTATTCATGGGATTCTAGTTTTAATAAGTCTGACGTAGAGATCTCATTATACTGGAAGGAATCGTTTGCGCAAATTTTAATATTAAATTCATACGATGTTGAAAGCTCCGGAGCTTTTTGCTTGTTTTAAGAAAAAAACCTTTCGTAACAAGTTTTAATGTAAAATTTTTAAGTGAGAAGAGTGGCAAATGAAAATGCAAGCACGCTGATGTTAATTATTGTGGAAGTACTATACCTCTTTCATAATCCGCCGTTAAGTAAATCGTGTTTCGGTTGGAGAGATGCGTTTCTCGGCTACACTTCCAAACGAGGCAACGATCTCAGTACTCAGTAGAAGCGTAGTAAGAGGTCAGTAGGAGTCATCTGTGCACGACGTCGGACAGGACTCTAGTCCTGTTTGATGTTAGACGTGGATGTCCATGGGTTGCAGAGAGCATTTAAATTCAGGTGGCCTGCATAC
>DWON01009576.1:0-11306 GCA_018251015.1 Phocides pigmalion okeechobee | reverse complement strand
GTTATATTTGAGATTGTGCGTGGTTGTCCATGGGTTGCAGTGACCACATAACATCAGGTGGCCTGCATGCCCGTTTTTTAATCTTTCATAATAAAAAAAAAACTTCATGAGTCCATGCATACATTCACGCAAGCGAAGCGACCATCTTAGTCCTTAGGTCCGTAGCAACGCAACTGCTTAAGGCCTCCGATGAGCCTTCAGTTCTGTTTAAGGTTGCATGTGAAAGTCCAAGTCTTTCAGCTACCACTTAACACCAGTAAGCCTGCACGCTTGCTTGCTAATCTTATATAAAACGACATCAATATATCAATACTCTCAACAAAGCACTAAATTAATTTTCTACTGATTTCGATGATAATTTATCAATAAAATACCTATTTATTTTTACATCAATTAAATTATACATTACACCAATTAAAATTTGGAAAATGTACTACATTGGTACGTGTATATATATATATATTTAAAATATTATGAATAATATTTATATATACATTTAGAGTAAGTAATCCGTAACAATGTATTTTAAGCAAACACTTATTTAATTTAATTTACTATATCACTTTGAAATATTAACATTTAATAATAAATCTAGACATAAAACAGTAAAAATTATAACAATGCAGACAATTCCTAGACATTTGTGTAATTTACAACAATATTCTAAATATATGGACATTCGATTTCGAGACATTTGAATAATGGTAATAGTTTAACATGAATATTTATTCAAACTAATTTATTTGGGACGTGACAAATAATTTTCACGATGTTATGAGATAGTTTGATCTCATAATATAAAATTTAATATACGATCATAGAATTCAATGACATACACTTGTAGTTGACATACATAAATATTTTCCTTACACCATAAATAGACAATAGAAATATTGTAATATTTAATTTTGTACAGATTTTATAAATCTATCTAACCTATTCGGTTATGTTATCTTAGTAAATAACTTAGCAGAATTGAAGCTATTCGACGGGAGACATGAAAAGTCCATTTAAATCACCGTGTTTACGGTCATTAGGAGACGTGAGATCATTGGTGTTTGAGGTAGAGACGGGTGGTTCGTCGGAAAGTGGCGCGTCGTGTGAGGTCCGATCAACATTTATAGTGATTTCGCGGGTAGCCTGGCAAGAGTGGTTGGTGATGGAGAAGGCGGGGAAGGCGAGGGGCTCAGGAGCGGCGTCCTCCTCGGGCAGTGTGCGCAGGCGTGAAAGCCTCCCCCGCCCCCCGCCTCACACTGGCGACTGCTCCCCGCTCGCGCTTCCACTCGTGATGTACTCCTAGGCAGACAGAGGTTTTACTAGCGCTAGGTTGGTCAGCCGAAAATACTCTCAAGATATCAAATTAAAAAAAATCTGAAATGTTTATTTCTTACATGCATGTAATATCATTAGACCGCGGCCATCAATAAATTTTATGTCTGATGTGCACCTGGCTCGTAGACTATATGTGTTCAAATGGTTAGCAACTTCTTTTTTGTAATTTACTGCTGGTTCAGAATGCTGAAACTCAGCTAATCTACTGACAACTGCACACATGCAAGGTCATCTTAGCCCTCAGGCGTAGAAACGGATCTACATACGCTTGCAAGTAAGATTTCAGTCCTGTTTGAGGTTGGATATGGATGTCCATGGGCCGCAGCGATTACTACTATATACTATATACGACTATATTCTACGACATACTTTTTATATACCTCGTTTTATCATAATAATGAAAACTAGGTCAAGTACAGTGCCTTCGACTCAAAATTTAGGTTAGCAAGATACGTTACGATATAATATTTCTTTGATATAAATAAATTATTGTTGTTCTTCAATCCCAGCCTTTTTTATATTCCACGTAATCCGGAAATTTGTGGTAGGCCTAACGGCAAAGTTTATTGTTAATCGTCTTTGCATTTGTACATTCCCAAATTCCGGATCCTCAGGAAATTGCCAAAGACTTTTTACTTGATCGTGGACTAAAGGACAAGTTTTATCTTAACCGTTTATTCTTGTTGGAAGTCGCTGTGTTTAGGCAGCTAGTGCAATGGTAAGTCACTGATGCAATGAAGCAGTGAATTAAAAGAATAATTGAAATTTCCAGCTGGAAAGTATGACCCGACACCAATTTTACAAAAAATGGGTTGTTACGGATATAAAATAAATTTTTGATAAAAAATCGTCATTCAAATATCACCAACACTTTTTAAACATTAATTAGCACTTTAAAAAACCTTTAATATACTTGAAGATTCAATTTAATTAAGAATAGACTCGTTAGTTGTATTTCTAACTGATGTTTTATTTTTAAATATAAGGCATCAGTTACAAGTGCATTTTAAGAATAATCACGTGACATACGAGAAAGAAGATTAAATTTATTTGATGAAAAGAGTAAATTATTCAAGCATTGTATTTGAAAACAAAAGTTTCGTTGAATAATGTAATTGATTTCGTCTTTATACTCTTTACATCTACAGAGAAATAGGTTTAGTCAACAAATCTCCAACCTGCTGCATCTGATTACATTTCTCGGACGCACGGTGAATACCTAATCACTTCATAATGCAAAACGTGCCTCATTGCATCCATTTCTGTATGTGGATTATTCCGCGGGAGAGCAAGTCCCAATATTTTTCGTTAGGGGCGCTGTTATTTACTTGACAATTTAGCGGCTTAAAGTGCTGATCTCTCGACGACGTTTCTGTTGACGCTTATGGTTTAAAATATTTATTCTCATTATGAATTTACAAGTTTACTTAAAATGAGAACGAAGATATAAACAAATTTATAGAAAGGTACAATTACGATAGCATCTAATCTCTAAGCTTTTCTCTATTTAGTTTAGTTACACAATTTGCATAATAAGGTTCAGTTGTAGTTGTCATAGAATTTGTAACAAAGATACAGCTGTGCAAAATGGTGTGGATGCTAATATCAAAAAATTAGGGATGATAAAAGGAATTTCTTTCTGAGATGGCTGAAGTATATCCCGAAAGGAATTAGGTTTTTTTAGCTTTCATTACGTAGAGGATTCCAGTTCGATCCCTAAGTACGTATATCAAATCGAAGATAAATTATGAATAAAGTTATTTTCTGATCTGTGTGTTTGTGCTCTTACTTACGTTAGTATTGCTTTAATTCGCCTAATTCCGTTACAGATACAAGTTAAATGATAATACTTACAGCATGAAGATGCCGTCCATCGTGATGAGGAGCGAGAGATGTTCTTGGTACCAATAACGTCGTAGTGGTCGTCTCCGACGCCGCAGACTCTCGCTTCGATGGATGGCTGTATAATCTGTACCATACCTCTATTGTTAATATTAAAAAAATATAGGTATATGTAATCTGTGGAACTGTCATGTGAAATAAGTAAACTAATGACATGTAACTGGCAACCTGTTCACGCTAAAAATGTCAAATTTATTTTGTCAAAATAGTATTAAACAGTTTTGATCCTTGATCGGCTAATTAAAATATTGTTATTTATACTACTTTTATTCCTCTGTTATCATTCTTTCACAAAACTGGAACCATGCTCTCGCTTCATACTAAGTATATTTTAAATTATTAAATTTATAAATGTTTGGGCTTAAATTGGGATTGTTACACTATATTTTATACGGTACGTTGCTAGCATAAAAATAAGGACAAGCGCGCGCTAAATTCTACGCAAATGCTCTTTTCATAAAGACTTGAAAATAGAGACTTTATTATTCCAATTATAATGTCTGTTACGAGAGTACTGTGAATATCTTGGTTAAAGTTAATCGATTTTTTTTATCATAAACAGTAATCATCACTAGAATCGGGCAATCTGATAAATATTAAAGGTAGGATGTATGATAAAACAAAATATAAACATTCTTCATTTTTTATGTAGCAATGTGTGTTGTCTATCGTAATAAAAGTAATTGAATGAAGATTATAACAAGTTTTGGAAAATATTTAAGCATATAAATCCATTCTAAAACATTTACTATGCTTCCATGGAACGAAAGTTAAAATGAAGTTGTAATGAAACAATGGTTGCTTTTTTGTAATATGTTATGCCAAAAATACTGTTCCAAATTCAAATTCTTTTCTTTTATCCAATTCCATTTGTAAAAAATTATCTTCAAAATGGATGAATACTTAAAAAAAAAACACAAAAATTGTAATTGTGTTGGAACAAAACTTATGGCCGAACTATTTAACTAAATTGAAACGCAAACATACTGAATGAGTTGGTAATTCATTGAATTATTTAAGTAACTAAGTAATTCATGCCAATTAGTAACGTGTTTAACCTATGTATGTATTTTACATTTTTAAATGATTTATTTCAAAATTTAAAATAAAATGTCCTATTGCGGTCCGTTTCAATATATTGCATTTCAATATTACTCTTTAGTGTGTATTATATGAAAAATGATTCATGCTTACCTGAAATGAAAACTCACAGCATGCATTTAAAACATCCTTGAAATGTTAAACAGACGAAAGCCAGAGAAGGAATAAAAACCACTGACATAAAGCAGCAAAAACATCAATTTATTACAAAGTAACAAAGGACGTAGTAAAAAAATCATCCAAATCCACATTATTTTCTTGTCTATTAAATTGCCCGTAAATTCTTCATAAATGCAATAAGCGTCTGTAAAGCTCAATCGTCCAGAATTGGGTTCCATGCTTCTTCATACTGTGAGCCTATGAATAAAAAAATATCGTATGATAAAATATGGATTTGGAAATGTGACACTATCTACATTTACAACTCTTTGTTACAAGCGGTGCTGTTTTTACTATATTACCGTCGCGGCTCTTAAATATGAACTGGTTTGAAGGGCCCAGGGTATTTTAATTAGAACTATAGTAAAATATGCATACTTTTCGTGGTTTAAAGAGTTTATAGAATTTTTTTAGTAGATCTACACTGACGGACTCATAAACTGCATCAATGTTATTAAACACTGACTTTTACGAATTAATGGCAATTTTTACCCTAATGACAGACGAATTTGAGACTATGCACATATCTTATTCCCGGCTATAATTTTATCTTTCACTGCAAGTCTTGTAATTTTCATTAATTTTAAGCAAAAATTTGCAAACTTATCATCAAACATCAAATTTGATGCAATTTATGAGTCCGTCAATATATATTTTCAATCTTACCCAAATACGATTTCAAATACCATTTGGCTCGTTTAGGTAAAGCATAGAGCGTTGCCATAAAACAGTTCTATTTATAAGATCCAAATATGATTTCGTAAGAAAACATCTTTATACATTCTAATTAAATGAGGTTAAGTGTAAGTTAAGTGGGCTCTTTTCTTAAAACGTTTTCTTGGAGAAACGTGCAATATTGAAGCGGTCGATTCAAATATAGTTTAGGTATGCCATATAAGTAACAGCTTTGGCCCGAATACAAGCGAAATGTGGGATGATTATAAGCGCCAAGTCAAGCTTACGGTAGTAAAATCGACATAAAATGGTTGATGTGATCACTGAATAATAAGGGCGTAAGGCTTCCTGTTCAGGGGTAACGCGAAGAGCTAATAAGGTCAGGTGAGCTCTAATATTGAATTTTTAATAAACTTCTAAACAGATTTTCATTTTACATAATTTGTGATTTACTTCAAAAAAAGAGAAGGTTCTCAATTTGGTTGTATGTTTATGTATCTCATATCTCCGTAATTTCTTAACACATTTAGAAAAACTTTTTTATTTCGGTGAGCATATTTTCAATTTGGTTCCATTCAGATTTGAAGAAAAAATACCACTCTAGGTGTAAACATAGGAAATAATATTTTGTTATATAGTTCAAAATAGAATAAAGTTAATACTAAGGAACAAAAATTAATTTAAAAGGAATTAACATCCCCATAGGTCCCCATAAAGGAAATGCACGTTTTGCTTGTATTGTTGAAAATATTGAGTATATTGCGTGATTTTTTTGATTTGATTTCAAAAAAGGCAATGGTGTGTCGGACCGAGCACAATAAAGAGTTCTTTGGGTCATTGGGATAAAATCTTTTTCGTATTTTAAAGTTAGAAGGAAAATTTTATTGATTCTAATTTTAAGTTTTTTTACAAAATATTTTGTGTTTTAATTTTTTATTTTTTGTAAAACAAATATTTTCTAATTTTAGGCTTACATTAGTATAGTAATTTGATGAATTCTGCAATAATAACTCTAATGTTCTATACATAGTGCACATGCATTGGATTTTTTTCATTCCTCGACATGTATTGAGTACAAAACCTAATTGACTTACTTTTCGTAATATCACTTGTACATACCATCGTGTAACATTGTAATATTCCATATATATTATTGTACTTTCTTTACCATGTAATCGTTATAGTTAGAAAGAAAAAGTTTTCAAAGAAAATCATCACGTAAAATATTAATTTCGAATGTTGAAACAAAATAACAGTAAGACGAAGTATTTGAATTATCTCAGGCTTTACACGACGAACTTCCTTCCCCTCAAACAAGTTTAGGCAAAGTTTGTTCGAGTTTGAACTGTGTCTCATGTCTTTTGACCTCTATCCATCGATCCTCGTTAGAAATGTTTACACGCAGCCAGTATCCACATTATTTATAACTTTAGTGTTTTTACAAAAAAATAAAATAGAAATGATTACAACCGCGTTTATGACCTCCTGCTGAGTATGGGTCTTTCCCATCTCGTACCAATTGGAGGACATCCGCGGTATACAGCACCAAGAAGTCTCAATGAATATTGGCAGAATGAATATTGATATGATATATGACGATGACAATCGGAACCGATTGCTAACCGTGTCCTGAGAAATACGACGAAAGAATGAGCAGCATAAAACCTAACGGCCTCTCGACTCGACGGGTTTCGACTGCATTTAACGTTACCTAACTTTTTAGTTTGTCTATCTGAGGAGCCATATGTGTTTCATATGTCCATCAAAATCAAAATAAACGATAATTATATGATTAAATACAATTTTCTGTTATCAGCATATTATGCATGCAAGTCTTAAATAATTTCCATAGCAAGAAGACTGCGAAGCGGTGATAATGTATTCCCTAAACCGCTATCGTAAATAACCTCTCTGCATACCGAATAATCATAAATAGCTAAATGTTGCCATACCGACGAGGTCTGAATTATGTAGCAACTGTAATATTTATATAAAATAATTTTATTTCATTATGTTTAACCCACTGCTGGATAATCTTCAATATTTATGGATGAATGAATAAAAAGATGGGGAGATTTTACATGCTTTGAAGAATCCATGCTGTGAAAGATTATCAGAACAAAGAATTTGGCAGAGTATAAGAAGATATTAAAAATGATTAAAAAACACTGTGTGAATCGATGTAATATAAACAGTACTACAGAAGTTGCTATGTTGCTACTCCTGTGGAATAGGATGGAGAATTCGTTTCTAAGAACAGCCCGAAAAAATATTCTGGCAACATTATTACAAAATTCTAACAACATTCCAACATCATTCTAGGAACATTCCAACAATATTCTAACAATAATCTTACAATATTCTAACAATTTTCTAACAATAATCTAACAACTTTCTAATAACACTCTAACTACAATTTTGTACATCGATTTTCTTTCTACGGTGCAATTGTTTCTCAAGTTTCTCATGTTACCGTATGCTCTCGGTCCTGGATCTTGGAGACCAGTCCTTGGAATAGGAGGCGCCTCGTCTTCGCCCCCCGCCAATGGTCCTGCCAGTCTTCCACCGTTCCACGTGGTTCCTGATAGCGTGCCGCACCTCGGTATTCATGAAGCAGTAGAATAATGCTACTGTGAAACCCTGTCATAAATGAATAAATAATATTGTTAGAAAAATACAATTTGCACTAAATGGACACTGTCGGGGTAATTAGGATTTTCCTGGAGGCTTTTTTCCGTTCTACGTAGTCTCCGGAGGATCTAATGATTGCGGCTTTCTTTATGTTTCATTGGGTTGCTTGGTTCTATCCTTATAACTTAGAAGGTCTGGAGCATGCTCCCCCATGTTGTTCCAATACGGATCAATGGACGGGATCAACGCGTGAATAATATGTTTGAAAAAGCCCCGTGGCTTTCCAAAAGGCGATGATTATCTATCTGTAGGAACCGAGAGTGATTTACCTAAAATATATCATTTTAACATGTCTTTCGAAGTTTTTCCACTAGCGGCCACCCATCCTACTTCCGACCGCGACCAACGTTGCCTCATTTTGTATATAATCTACTCAACCCACAAAAGTCCTTTTTGTTATCTACTATAGCTGTTCCAAACAAATTTGTTATACGGAAAGAATGAATCGACTTTCTGTATAAAAAAGTTGGTTTGTTATTATTGGTTGGTTATTATAGCTTAAATGATTATCTGAAATTCGTTTAAAAATGTAGCCGAGTGCTGAGTTTGTCTTTAAAAATTCATTAGTGAGTTATCACGATCATTCTTCGGAAGTATGATGGATGTTGTGATCTCTCAACGTAATGGATTTGACGTATATCAATGATTTTTCTTTTTAATCAGCTCTACTCGCTGAAAGTAATAAAAACGTGGATGTGTTTCGTAAATAAATTGAAACGGAAATAACTTACTAATATTAACGAGATAGATATCATCCATGTTAGTTATTATTGAAAATAAGTGTGTATTTGCTAGAATAAAAGTAAAAGTCTCTTGTTAAGAAACTATGGGTGACCCAACATTTATTGTTCAAGTCAAGTACATAGTTTGTTTGGTTCACTTATTTACAAAAACGATCCTTAAGTTTTTATGTACATGTCAGTTGGTTACAGACTAATTTTCCGCGTTTGAACGACGCTGCTGGTGACAAGAGGGCTGGTTCATATCTCGCGCAGAGAATTGCGATTTCTATCCAGCGCGGGAATGCACCTAGTGTTCTTGGAACCATGCCGCATGGGCACGGACTCCCTTTAGATTGTTTAGGTTAGGTTTTTATTTTAATTAGTTTTAAGATTTTCATCATTGTATATATGATAATAAATTTTTATTTACAAAAAAATATTGGTAATACACAGAATTTGAAGCTTTAGTGTTAAGTGTGTTGATTACGCTGCGGTTGTTCACACACATTTTTTCTTTTAATTTTGATGGTGAATACATCGATGTAGACGCTATATAATAATTGTGTTAGTTTAAATATGCTGACATATAGATTCTGTACTAAGTTCCGATGAGATTGTTCAGTAATAAACTAGTTTATAAGAAATGATTGCGAGGATTAGCACGGATTTCTATTGTAAAGGGGCATTGTGTTTAAAGTGATCGGTACTGATAATTTATCATCTATGCCAGTTTGTCTATATGACGTTTTTCGTACATATTCCTTTAATTACAGATACTATTCAATAAATAATTCAAACATTTATCCACCTACGGAGTTTTATAAGTTTAAAGGACGTGTTATTGCAAGCATCTCCATTTTCTATTTATGTTCATAAGATCTAATAAAAGATTATTTTTATGTAACCTATAATCTAACCATACAGAAGAAAAACCTTGGTGCACCGCATTTGATGTACGCTTTAATCTCAGTAATGATTTGTTAGCAAATGATGATAAAATGTTATTTGGTTTCATATAGGCAATATTTCATTCTTGAATAAAGATTCCAATAGGCAGATCCTTTAATATAAACCATTTGTCCTAATGGATATGGGTTATATAAAGGTAGACATCATAGCTAAAATATTGGAATTGTTAACAGTTTTGTGTCCCTATACTGGCAGCTTCTCATCTACTGCTACCAAAACGTGAATCAATATGTCAGTAGTATCAATAGTCAGTAGTAAAAGATCAACTAAATCTTAGTATTGGTGTTTATGTTTTACTAAAAAACAATTTACTCTTAGATTTCGTTTTAATTTTCAATTACACTTACCGACATTGTTTTTTAACTCCCGCCTTTTATTTATTATAAAAGAGTAAGAAACGGGCACGCAGGTCACACGTCCAATCTCAAATAGAACAGAAGTTCTAATTAAGAATGAACGCGGATGCGTTCCTACTCTTGAGGACTAAGATGGTCGCCTCCACTAATGTGTATCCGGCAACCACACCTCCCCAACCGAAACACAATACACAAGTCATGAGGGTAGCGGTGGTGCCGCCCCGGACGAGCTCTAACGACTCTATCACCTTTAAAATTTTTTTATCCTTTTTGTTTTAAATCCTATCTTCCCTTTGGCCAGTGTCAGAAATCATTTTTCATAAAACCTATCTTCTTTATGACCAGTATCAGAATTCATCATATTATGATATAAAAATAATAACAAACTGTTTATTGTATTAAGTTCAACATTTTAATGAATTACATAAATATAATTCTTAAATATAAAAAATCATTTCATTCTTAGTTTCAGTGCAAAATAATTTCGATGTTTTACATTTGGTAGGCGTCCGACGACGGGCCATTTTCTATATTTTGAGGCACTTTATTTGGAGGGTCAGATTATCATCAACCCATTACTTTCTGAAGACTGCGTGGGTCTTCTCTGAAAATGGAAAGGGTTAGGCCACTATTTAGCACGCTGACCAAGTACGGATCGATACAGATCACATAGTTTTAAAAATTTGAAAGAAAAGTCACTTGCATGTTTTTTCCGCCATGTTTTTTTAGCGTTAAAGCAAGTGATTATTCATATTAATTTCTGAAAAATCTGACGTGCATGGCAGGGATTTACCGCTAAAGGGTATTATTGCTTAAAATTATCAACATTTATTTTCTCAATTTAAATTAAAAGAACTATGTGTGTATTTATTTTATATTTTATTTATATTATACATTTGAAATTGTTACTATTTTAAAAATTGTCAAAAATAATTGTCAGAATACTTCATCAGAATCAGAACGTTAAGCTTAAACAATGGTCTTGTCTAAGTAGAGCTAACAAGACGTCGTTTAAGTCGTAGCAAGTTACTTAGTTCTTAAGTATATAAGTAGTCAAGATGCTTTTACAACAGACGTTAAATCCGATACGTACTTTCATTAGCGCTGAGTCTGAATACTAAGCCCAAGAATAAAAAGGGAGTAAGAGGTATTAATAGTGCTTGCAAGTTGCAACTGTAATAAATACTAACATTTTGCTAGCACGTGACGGTTGTATTAAAGTGAGGTGAATACAAAGGTCAAGTAAAAGGTGGTAGAGCTGTTAAAGCTCGCCTGGGGCGGCACCACCGCTACCCTCATAACCCGCCTTAAAGCAACATGTACTTCATGTATTGTGTTTCGGTTGGAGAGGTGTGGTTGCCGGATACACATTATTGGAGACGACCATCTTAGTCCTCAA
>DWON01009575.1:0-11307 GCA_018251015.1 Phocides pigmalion okeechobee | reverse complement strand
TCTATTTGAGATTGGACGTGGTTGTCCATGGGCTGTAGTGACCACTTAACATCAGGTGGCCTGCATGCCCGTTTCATTATATAAAAAAAATCTAGTCTATCAAAATAAATAAAAATCATCAGTGTCCAGATATTTGAAATTACAATCCACTAATGTCCTACTAAAATCCTTAGGATTCCGACACTGCCTATAAATTGTAAACACTATCTGGTTGATCCAATGGGAATAGACTGCCACGTGGTTTTGGCAAGATTTGATGACTGTTACAAAATAATACTACAGAATGTCTGCTTAAAATTATAGCCAAAGTAATTACCCAAGAAGATTTTTGAGTAGTGCTAATCCATCCAAGCTTAATTGTGTTTAATGCAATCGTAATTCATAATATCATTTAAATATAGTAATGAAGTCCAAGCTATTAATAAAAACTGTTGTAAGAAAATAAAGCAGGTCGCAGAAATCCAACAATACTCAATTAATAAACTGTTTGCATAAACATTTGTAATGGGTGTTGATAAAAACGAACATTTCCATATATGAAGAAAGTCAAGGCAATAAAATAAAACAGCGGTCTTAATTGATTTGCAAATGACGTGCTAATAAATATTTGGCATTTTTTGGGACGCCCATATTCGCTAAATGATTTAAGTGCCTTTCGTCACGGTCGTTGACTGTGTCCACGTGGTTTCTTGACTTCACAACTAAAGTAAAATATTGACGCTTCCTCTTTTAACAGTTATGACTACGATTAAACTTAACGACAAATCCTAAATCAATGATACAGATTAAGTATTTATTCATATTCTTGAATCGTCAAAAATATTTATCGATGTTACAAATCCAGTAGAAAATTTTAGGGAAAATAAAGCTTGATAAATTTGGGAAATTGGAATTGCTTTTGTGGAAACTTAGCTCCGTGCGGTTCAGAATTGATTATTGGTATTATTATATACAAAATCAATAAGGCAAACAATACCGAATAGCCTCGCTTTTTGAGACCACGAGAATATAAAAATTTATGTTCTTTCAAACGAGTTTGTAAAAAATTAATTGGCACGTGAATATGACGCGGGTAAAGACAATATTGTTTCTTTTGTGATCTTTGCAACGCCTTACAGAGAAGGATTGAATTATCAAGAGCGAATTCTCGCATTAAAAGCTCGATTGCCCTCTGACAACCTCACTGAATTACAATCTCGAGATCGTGAACAGAATTTTAATCGTTTACTCTACGCCAGAGAAAGTGAGAGTGACAAACGAACGAATGTATTAAACATTTTTGTTAATGGACTAGCTTTAATAGAAACAGAAAATGAAACCTAACATTACGAATTCGTTTGGTGTGCCTTCGTAGATAATCTAAAATTTCTCGTATTACCTTTTAACTTGTTAGCTTCACTGTCTGCGGATGTTTTGTATAGTTAGAAGAGGAAATAAGTAAAATAAATAAATCTAAATCTATAAAAATATTACCTTCGTTCGTTCTAACTATAAATAAATTTAAATATTTTTGTTTAGAAAATAAAGTTATAGATCTTAATAGAAAGAAAACGTTTTAATGAAGTTTTTCATGTCATTACTGAACATGGGATAGTGTTACATCGATGACAGTTAATCTCGAATCGCGTATGTTTAAATAGACTTGTCAGCAGATATTTAATCTGGAAAGCGTAGGCGAAGCAATCTGAGAACAGACGTCAACGGGCAAGATAGTGGACAAGCGTGAATAATCCGCAACCTTACTGAGTTGTCCAACAAAGAACGTGAACACGACAGGCGAAGAACAAATCCTCGCTGGAGGAATAAATAAACGTCATTTGAGTTCAAGTCAAAAACAGGCAACAGTATAAGAATAGTTTATATTTTTCTATCGACATCAAATAGATGCTCAAAGCTTATATTCATTGTTGTTATTGTGATAACGCGTTGCTGTTATTAAAAATATATATGGGTTCAGTTGTTATTGTTTTTTTCACTTTAATATACACGTTTAAAGTGGAAAATATTCCTTCTATGTTACACAGGAATATACCACCAAGACAGCTATCTTAAATGCAATGCGATTCTTTTACAAGAAATAAATGATACAAAAGTAAAGTGGAATATAAAGTGTATTCTGTAATCGAGGGCATAAAAACTATAACTTGTAACATTTCGACTTTATAATTTCTAACTTCAGATTGTGTAGCAAAGAAATAATAATCGAAAATTGCAATTTATAGTACTGTTAATTAAGAGATAGCAATCAACTATTAATAAGAAAAACACGGCATGACTATAATTTAATAAAAATAAATGTTTTACAAACGTTGTAATTAAGAATATCGTTGAATAATAATGAAAGTGATGGTATTTGTCGTGATTGTAAAATAAAAAGGCTATCACTTCATACCGAACTGATATCGTATAAGTCATCTTAGTAATCATTGATTTGACTTCGCTCAATGAAATAAAATTGCAAACCAATCAAATTAGGTTCCAGTTCAGTTAGCAGAAAATTCCAAACGGAATGGCAAAACAAAAACCACAGATCCGCTACAAACGAAACGCAAGGCAGAAAAAAGGACTTCTAACGGTTAATTAACATAGAGTGTAGACACTAGGCACGGGGCAACAGGTTGGCGGTACGACCGGAGATATGCAAATGTGCTTGGCCGGTGGTCCCCGATGCATTGCGCGAGATACAACACGACATTGTCTTATTTTGATCACTCCCTCATTCAGAGGTGTAGTGAGCATGCATGTTAACAATTCTCCACAATAACCTTGGGGGCATGAATGCTCATCTATCGCTAACGCTCAAATACATGCGCGGGATATGACGGCGAATAAATGCTTAGCATTAATGTGCATGATCATAGATAGTATTAAAAGCTTTGAAGTTATTAATGTTAAACCAATCGCACGAATTTACTTTGATAAAGAAGTGACATTTATATCAGTGTTTAATTCGTTAGCTGATTCGAAATCGGCTAAACTGGATTGAATAAATGTTTCAATTTGTAGTATTAAAATTCAAGAGCATTACAAACGAGCTCTCAGAAGATTGGACGATAGGCGGTCAGACTATCTTTTTTCATGAATAGTCAAGTGAGAAGCTTTATAAGGCTATACCTGCAGAACAAACAATGGGGTCGATTAATAAAACATTCCGTGCTGTTCTTATCTCACGAGTCGTCTTGTTGCCTTAGGGCCTCCACACAGTCGAATGGTCATTGGCGATTTTGCGCATGAATAGGTGTACGTTCGATTAATCTAGGTATGGTTTCGAGATTATAAAATGATCTTAATAAGAAATACTGTGGCCAGAAAATTGGTTTGTATCATTTTGTCTTTTTAATAAAGTCGCGAATCAAGAAATGTCGCGTGTGCACCGAGGTTCATGTTTCTTCTGGTCGCTTTACCGACGCGTGCGCTTTCAGCGCACAATTGTGGGTCACACGGTCAGTGGCTTTCAGATTATATGTACACCTGTATACATGTTAATCGTCAAACCAGCCAAGCTTACAAGCTTTTGATTAGCGCAACCTCTGTGCAAACTGCGACCGAGATTGGGATGGCTTCTAAGATATGGGCGTATCTTTGTTGGACCAAATTCCTTTTCTATCCTTATCAAATTTAATTTGAAAACTATATAAGTATAATTTTTATGAATAAAATAAGCGATTAATTTACAATTTAAATATCCAGCGATATCCTCACGCGCTTAGTTATTAATATAAAACAAATACAAGATAATTTATCTAATTAAAAGTAAAAGTTGGCACCGATTTCATGTTATTATAAACATACATAATGAGAAATAAGAAAAAAAAACATTCGTTACGCTTTATGCAGACAACGAGGTCATTCAAGAGGCTAAACTGGTTTCTGCGTAATTATTTAATTACTTCTTGGAGTTTTAAATGTAAAGTAATAAGAAAACCTATCCAGAATCTATCCTTATAAATTGTTTTTGGATATTAAGTTCAAAATAGCACTTTAAGTATATAAGACTGTCTAGCAATGTTATGAACATATAAACGCAAATAAAAATAGGAAATCATCGTATTCAAATCATACTAAAAAATATTTGTTTCTATTAAAGGATTACAGTTTTATTTAAATGTATCTCCGGTGAAGTTAATGATCAATTTGCTTCGAGTATTAAGGAGTAAAAATGAGTTCCGGTTGAACGACCGATCTCGCGAATTAGCAGATCGTGACCGTGAAAATATGAATGGAAACGATAACATTGATGAAGTAATTTTGGAATTTCTAGGCACTTAAGTACAAAAAATAATTGCTGTCGCGTAATCACAATTACTCTTAATCCTTGGTATATATCTGGTTGAAGAAACAAAAATTTCGTTCTTTTTTACGTGAGAAGAGTAGAAAACGAGCATGCAAACGACCTGATGTTAAGTCGTAGCCCATAGACACCCACGTCCAACCTTGAAAACGACTGAAATCGTATCTGAGCAACCGCTTCGCTCCAACCGAAACACCAGTAAGGCTTTACGGTGAATTATGATGGCGGTGGTGGTACCTCCCCGGTTGAACTATAGCTCTCCTACCCTCAGAAATATGTTTAAAATCAAGTTGGATATTGTAGACAAAAAAATATGATACTTATATTTCATAAATTTCAACATAGTGATTAAAGCTAAAGAAACGACAGTTTAACAAATACGCTTTTAATACTTGCTAATTTATTCATATACTAAAATCAACATGTTAATAAATTTATGATTTTGCAATATTTGACATATATGTATAGAGAGGACAATATTGGCAAAGTTTTCGCTAAATCGTGTCTTATCAATATTTGTAGCAGGATTGTTATTTAGTAATTACCGGACAGTAAGGTAGACTGTAGTCGTGACCACCGGATCTCGAATCCGCCACCGGTGGCTGGCCTTGGACTATTTCCATGCAGCTTTGTACCGACAAAGGTCAATTAGAAAGTATCTGTGGACACAAAAGGCTCCGCACCGCTCAATAGAGCTGTTTCAGCGCACCTAGCTATCTAGATCCTTGTCTCGAACAGAATTATAGGATAAGTTGAGATTAAGCCGGTACATGGAACAATGCTAATGCATTTAATAGCAATAATTAAGTGTAACAATAAGCGGTTATCTTGTCCGGCATTGACCAAGCAAACGTGACATTACGAAGTGTTACAAAAGTATCAAGCCGCGCTAAATTCATCGAACAAAGCATGATGTAATGGCAAGGTCAAGTTCGGAGTCAAAAAATTGATTCAGTGCGTATAATTTTGGTTTCGTAAAGTGATTTCCGTACATCTGTGATTGTATTAAATTCTTAGATGATTTTGTATAATGAACAAGTTGATGCAAATGATGTCAATAAGTAGTTTTATGTCAAACCACAAATTCAAACTGTTATGTTTGAATAAATGTTTTGATATCTTAATCGGGCCAGACCGGGAAAGCCCATTTGTTATAATCAATTGGAATGTCTCAGTCAGGGTCCCATACAAAAGCTACAAGAGCCGGATAGGCAAATGGTAATTTGTGGGCGTTGGCCGGAAGAGCGATGAGCTTAAAACTTATAATAAGCGGGGGCGAAGTTATTTTTTCGGATGCCTATTAAATTTCTCGGTTATCAAGTATGGAGATCGATATTGACTCGTGGGCGAAAAGATGCATAGATGGCCATTGATATTCGATCCAATATATAAAACGGAATAAAACTGGTAGTTATTTGATTGCTATCGCGAACAATTTAATATAATTAATTAAGTGTATAGGCATAAGTTTTGCATAAGCAATTTTCTGACAACATCTTATCTTTTTCACCGACTGTTGACATATATAAACTCAACAGTACCAATGTAGAAAATAACAACGTCGGAGCCAATAATACCTATAGAATATTGTTGAAGTTAGTTGTTAGGCAATGAATTGTTATTGCTAGTTAATAATTTGCCTGTAATTGGTAACATCAGTCAAGCGTCACGGAGGAATCACTCCCACGTCCGATCTCACGGAGCTCAGAGCCTGGTAGTAAAGCGAGAAGCTTATTTGGTTACGTTGCACAATGAAGCAGAAACTAATTAAAGCCACAATGGCATGTCTACACGTAGTTACTTATTTTCTGCACTTGATTTCATTTACGTTGAGGAAAAGTAAGATAAAATTAATAATAATTGGAACATCACGGGCAAATAAACCAATCTTGCTTTATCTAATTTTAGATATGCTATTGCTTAAGTCATAATTCAGTTTAAAAATACTTCGAGATCTTACAAGGTCGGCATAAATTAATAAGACATTCAATATCAAGATCTTGAAACAAAGACGCGGCCGATATTAGCAACAGTTGGAAAGCTGTTATTTGATGCCGTTGAAGTGTAGGCTCACATTTCTCCGCTCGAAGAAATGAGAACTCAGTCCGGAAACAAGTAACCGATATACAAACAAACAAGATTTATTTCAGGATCAAGTTCGAGATATTATGTAGTGTAAATCATTTTGTATCGTTTTATATTGTATATTTACTGTATGTTATATTTAATATTATCATCAGTACTTATCTCGTGAACACATGAGAATTAATCTGCACAAGAATAGCATCAGATAAGCTTATCTTAGAACCTTTTCAAATTAGTAGGTTTGATATTAAACCAAACAATAGTTTATTTTAAATTTTTAACTTCCTGTTAGAAGTTTACAAGAATAACCGGTGCAAAAAATTTTAAATACAGAAAAAATAATTGACGAAATCCTGATGATGCTATCACGATCTCTGTCTTATTTCGCAATAAATGTTATCTGTCTCTACCATATACATACGTTTAACATATTTATTTGAAATTAGAAAAACAGCTTGTATATATGGATTAACAAATTTATGACTACAATAGAAATGTCACATTAAACGGATCAAGTTGCCATTTTTAGATGGTAAATCCCAAACGTTCGTGTTATACGTGAAGGATGAGACAAGAAGAGCATTTGGCTCCAAATACTTTATTCTAGGCACAAAAACGCAATTTAGGCTATTAGTGTGTTCATTCAAGCGACGGAACTACTAAATTTTATTTAATGTATATTGGACGGAATTCTTATCTACCTACTTAATCGCATTCATCGTGGGAGCTCGCGAAGGCCATTTTTTATGCGATGAGTCACAAACGTAAGCTCTGCTCTAATAATTAGAGCCTTATTGTAAGTTATGTTATGTTCTACATCGGATTCGCACGGTTCATCTACAAAAGACTTAATTGTTTAATTATATAAGTGTTAAAAGCTCAGTAAGATAATGGAGTTGGTGTGAAGTGACTTTTTACGACTAAGATTGTTACATTCAAAACGAAGACAGTTAAATTTACACATCGTTAATGTATAATAAATTTTGTCATATTTCAAATAATGGAAATATATAAATTTAATTAAATTTCAGTTGTAACCATAAAATAATGCACACGTATACTATGAAAGGAATACGTATTGCATTAATCTTTTTCATTGATTAATCTCATTGTTTAGGTTAGCCTTTTCTTATTATTACTTTTAAGGTCATTACTGTAATTCAGGTAAGTTACGTGTAATCTCATACATACAATAAACAACAATGTATTTCAATACATTTATTATAAGCTAAGTGATTTGAAAACTCGTGTTCAAATACCATATTTTGTTCCATTTTATTACTCATATCATCCTGCAATTTACTTCGTAAGTGTGGTTTTGAACTAGTTAATGAATGGTTGGTACATAAAATAGCCCGGAAGACATTACGCAAAACGTGTAATATAATTACAAACTCTGTGCACGTTGAATTTAATGTTTATAACGTGATGGGAATTAGACTATACATATTACACGTATGATGTGACATTGTATGATTCTAGTTAAAAAAAAAAAAGATATTTAAGAATTGTCGTCTCCTTATTTTCCTAATCTTAAGGATCATAAATTCTTGGAAATGTATTTCGATTTGTTTACAAATATTTAGACATATAAATACATTACACTGTATTAATTGAAACTTAAATATAATACATAGTATCATCCCGTATTTTTGCATCCTAAGGGGTGTAATTTTGTCTTAAAAATTTAACCAAATGTCAATTTAATAAATTTCGCTTTAGATTCTATTAAAATTTCATGTTATTAAAATTCCAAATTGAG
This sequence comes from Phocides pigmalion okeechobee, assembly GCA_018251015.1. NCBI lineage: Eukaryota > Metazoa > Arthropoda > Insecta > Lepidoptera > Hesperiidae > Phocides > Phocides pigmalion. The sequence continues at coordinate 3,169 of DWON01009575.1, read as the reverse complement.
AAAAATCAAAAAAGTTAATAAATGACCATAACATATAGAGCGATAAAAATACAACCGAAATGAAAATCCTTCTTTTATCAGTCGCTTTAAGTATTCGTCTTAATAAATAAAAAAATCCAAGAAAACCAACACTACAATATAAACATCGCTTAAATGTCAATAATATTAAAAGGATACTTTTAATGCATCTTAAAAACACTTAAATATTAAGTGTCTCAATTAACGTATAAATTAAAAAATGATTAAATCTCTTATTTAAGCGTCCTTTAAGGAATATATTATAAGCCTGGTAACCTCGATGAGCCCAAAACCGTGACGATAATAATAACACAAAAACTCAGAGCTTAGTTTCACAATAACACTATATTTCCACTGGCAGTCTTGCGTCAACAACAACTTCAAGCCATTATTTAAATATGTATCCAAAAGTAAGAGTGTGGTGAATAAATCAATAATAATAAATAAAAATAACAATGTTAGAGTAAAAAGTTCGCTAGTAATCTAGTAAACAGCCGAAGCAAACAAAAAACTGCGTCTATGCTAATAATAATACATGAACCTTTATCTGGCATCTCAGCTAGCCGTGCCTTGCTTATAACACCCGTTTTTAACAGCCTTTCAAGAGCCGCCATATTGTATAGGACTGTTTTTTGAAAAAAAATGTCATTACGGGTTCTTTGGACTTTAAATTGTAATAAATTTCGATAGAGACATCGATTTTAATAAAATGAATTCAATTTAGTACGTACTTTGGGTTGATGCAGTTTCAAACGACAACAAACCCAAATACAAGTAGATTAAAAAAAACTAAAAAGAATATGTTGCTTATTCTCAATTCCTTTATTATTTTTTTGCAAATATACGCGATGTACAGAGGATTATGATTTTAATTTTTTACTATGTACCGGGTGCTTACTGTTAACGATTTTTAATTGTTTATTGCTGATATTTCGAACCAGTTGCACAGCTCGTGGTCACGGTGTACCCGTTCTTGCTGCAAGCGAGGACCCAGTACAGAATAAAATGTATAAATTTTGCGATAATGTTAATTTAAAGTCACATTTTTCATTTTTATTATATGTTTAGATTCTTACTACTGTCAAGCGTCGAGAGTCAGAACTACTTATATTATTGTATGTATTTTGTACCAATTTTATATCATAGACAAAGAATATTTATTTTATTTATGAAAATCTTAAAACTAATTAAAATAAAAACCTAACCTAAACAATCTAAAGGGAGTCCGTGCCCTTGCGGCATGGTTCGAAGAACACTAGCTGCATTCCCGCTCTGGATAGCAATCGCAATACCCTGCGCGAGATATGAGCCAGCGACAAAGAATATATTGTATTTTACAATATATTCTTTGTCGCTTTGTTTTGTTTTCATTACTTAAAATATGTTTTCTGTGTTTAACGCGGAATCGTTTATCGCTTGCCTTACCATATATCCGTTTATTGTGAGATAGATACTTAACTTGAAACCGACAGAGATAATCCAGATACACATAAGGAAGTTGTTTTGTGTTCACTTTTTGTTTCTGCGCTAAAATTACAGCAACTGAATGCTTCGGCCATGAATATTGTGATGATGGTTTTGAAAATCTATACATATAATAAAACTGTAGAAGAGTTTAATTCTGTACATTGAATAAAAACTAAAATAAATACCCAAGTCCAGAAAACTCATTTTCAAATTTTTGTCTGTCTGTTGTCCGGCTTTCACGCAAAAACTACTAGAGGCGCAAGCGTTTTGTTTGTCAGTATCTCCTTGCCATAGAGTAACTTTATTATCGGGTTTAGAATTTAAAGCCAGCGCCATCTATTCACAACCTGTCAAAGTGCAATATATAATATATCTATAAAATATTGGACAATTGATAACTTGGTAAGTATAGATTGGGTGTAGCATTCATGTATTACTATTTCTAAAAAATCTTTTTTCAAATTTCAAATTACGATATAAAGAAAAATACGCAAGTGCGATCAAAGTCGCGGGCACAGCTAGTAACTTATAATTTTCTAGCTTCTTGGGCTCGGTTCTTTACAAAGTAATTCTAACTTTTAACACAGATATACCGTAAACTAGTTTCCCTTAAGAGTAGATAGGGACTGGGGTACGGTACCTACAGTAATTACTTAATTTACGTGTACTAGTTGTTCAACAATGTCTAAAAGTAAGGCCCTAATGCGTGCTTGTAAATTTGTTATTTACAAAGAAACTGATTTCAACGGGAGTTGAGCATGCCGGAGGGATTATCCCGAGGCCCCCAATTAACATTGGGCGAGGGCTACTATAGTTAAGCCGGGGTGCAACCCCGAGTTCAGGCCCAGGTAAAGAGGGTATATCTCGAGGCCTGTATTCCCCCGCCCATAGAGGCTGGGATGACCCCCGATGATAATGAGGTGAGGTAAAATACATGCTTAGTTGTTTATTATGACTCTATTTTTGTGTTGTTCAATTGGATCAACTGCTTATTATAGCCGTATACTTTTTAAACCAATTAGTGAAACCGCTTATTAGTCTCACGGTGAGATTAATAATATTATCAACTAGTTGTTGTCCGCGACTTTGCTTGTGCATAAGTCGTTATTACAATACATTCCAATAAATCAAGTAGCTGTATTTCTACTTTAAATGCATTTTTGGGGATATCTATAATTTAAATAAAAAAAACTATTTATAATCTTCTGTTTTACCAGCTTTCACATTAATTTTCATTCCCTTTGGGAGTTACATTTCCAATATAACTATTTTTTTTTCTTAAACAAAACCATCAAAATAAAAGTTCTAAACCAACAAAATTTTGTACAATCACCAACTCCTGTGGGAGGCCTATGTCCAGCAGTGGAAGTGAACAGGCTGAGGTGATGATACAACTCCCATCTTAATCTTACCTTCTGATCTACTCAAAAAAATCAGATCTTATTGCTTACTAACCATAATAATATAACCTATTTGCAAAATTTCAGGATTCTAGGTTGAGCGGTTTGGCCGGTCCATTGATCTCTGGGTCAGTCAGTCACCGTACTCTTATATATAGCTACCAGACACATTTGCGATGTTACACTAACCTGGAATCATTAGACGATTCTAGTAACACTTTGACTGCGGCGCGGTACATATGATCGGGTCAGTATTTGCGGGAGGCGGCCCTAAACTGGGGCTT
>DWON01009574.1:0-11307 GCA_018251015.1 Phocides pigmalion okeechobee | reverse complement strand
AAGATGGTCGCCTCCAATAATGTGTATCCGGCAATCACACCTCGCCAACCAACACACACTACATGAAGACCATGTTGCTTTGCGGCGGGTTATGAGGGTGGCGGTGGAACCGCCCCGGGCGAGCTCTAACGACTCTACCACCTAGTTAAATTCCAGTTCGCAGGAAGTCCGATGTTCGAATCCGTTTATGTTTTTTTGAAGTTACGCGCATATTAGCAATTAATTCATTTGCTTTAACGATGAATAAAAACATCGTTAGTAAATTCACGCCTGAGAGATTTTATAAGTTCTCAAAGGTGTTTGAAGTTTGACTGCGTGGTGGGGTGGACCTAAGGCTTTTCTAACAGAAGAGTGGTGACCAACATTGGGACAGAATGTTCATAAGTACAGATAGCCGATAAAATGAGTCGAGTAAACAACAGATCTATTAACAAATAGAGCGGGCAGCCATTTTGGTTTTAAAAACATTTTAGAAGGCGGAAGTAGGTTGGGTTTTTGTTAAATTTCGCTGAACGCCCCTCCAATGGCGGTCGCGGGCGGGGCTTGTCAATTCGACTGACTTGACGTACACAATGACCTTTTAGTTTTTTTGATGATCCGAATTCGGAAAGCTACGGTTTTACCTTTTTTCCCCATTCAGTTTTCGTGGCTACAGTACGGTTCTTTCAGCTCTCATTGTTTTATGGGTTTTTAGTTAAGTTTCCTTTGAATACGAATGTGGACGTATTCATCGAAGTTAAGAGCGAAATGTCCCTTTGTTCTCATTTTCATAACTGAAATGCGAGTCGGCGTGCACGAAAATCATTAACTAATTTAGGCATGTTGGCGTAATGCTACCTAAATAGGGACGCTCTTGTCTTTGTTTTTAATCATCATGGATTACAACTTGTTATTATTCTGTTTGAAAGTATAAAAGTTTGCAGTCTATTTTTAATTATCTGCAGCCCGTAGACGTACTACGTCTTACGTCTTACGTCCTACGTCCTAACATCCAACATAAAACAAGTCGTATCAAACGTGGTGCATAGATATGGCTACTTCTGAGGACTGATGGTTGCCGTTGTAAGTGTAGCTGGCAACCGCACCTCTCCAACCGAAACACAAGCTGCTTTGCGACGGATTATGAAGGCGGCAGAGGTACCTCCCCAGTGAAACTGTTGTTAAAAGAACGTTTATTAATTGTCTTTATTAACGCAATAGTACCCCAAAACAATAGTTGTTAGAATTCTTGTCTGTTTGTCCGCGCTGACCTCAGACACTGGTGAACCGATTTTAGTGCGGTTTTCATTAATGTATAACAGTAAGTTTCACTTAACATTCAGTGTTCGTTTCATCAATCCTTTTATATATAAAAAAGTTATATCAATTTTAAAGTTATGGATGTAAGTACATAAGATTTTTTGCTGTTAGAAAATCTGGGAAAACCCGAATTATTAGTTAAACATTTGAATAAAGTCGCGGAAAGTTGCTATTCTACCATTAAAAAAAGTATTGGTATGTCATATAATTTTGTATACTAAACTTCTTTTCTATGCTAAAATTATGTGTTATTTTTTGAGTGTGTGCGTGTTTTTGCATGTATGTGTGTGTGTGTGAGAGTCACAAAGCATTAGATAACACTTTCAGCCAGTATTAGACCAATCATATCGTTTTATTCCAAGCCCACTTAGCAATGTGGAAGTTAAACTTATCTGCTGATAACAGGATAGTTGCACATTTTTATTCGCTTTTAGATATAATGTATTGATTTTTAGTCGTTACTGCAGCCTAGAGATACCCACATTTATCCTCCAACGGGACTGGAATTATCAAAGGTTGCATATTGCTGTTGATGAGGACTAAGGTGGTCTTACTTGTAACTTGCGACCGCACGTCTCCAACCGAAATCCGAGAGTTGCCCAACACTTTGATTGTGGCGCTCATATATAAGATCCGATCAGCGAAGGCGGCACTAAACTGGAACTGCCTTCTCTAAACTGAAGATGCACCGACAATTCGCTGATATTGTATTAAATATCTAAAGGAAATTCATGCCCATTTTACATGGTGCCAAGTATGTTAGCCGCATTCCAACCAGCCTTCTTGTCACCGACGTCGAACAAACGTGAGAAAAAATTGCCACTCGGATCACATGGATCAACGGTTTCAATTCCCTTTTGTAGGTATCGGTACGTTTCTGTTGTATATTTAATTATATACATTCGCAGTAGACTATTAAAAATAAAATTACTTTAAACAGCTTTGATGAGTCTTACGTTTGGGTCACTATTTTTTATGAGAGATGAGTAGCGAACGAGAAACTACCTGATGGAAACTACCTGATGTTAAGTAGTCGCAGCCCATAGACATCCACATACAAACACAAACACGACCGAAATCCTATTTGAGCTCGAACGTACTCGTAGATGCGTTGCTACTCCCGAGGACTAAGATGGTCGCCTCGCTTCAGTGTAGCCGGCAACCGCACTCCAACCGAAACACAAGTAAAGTATTACGGTGGATTATAAGCAATACTTGGTTTAGTTTTTTTTTTATAATGAAAGAGTAAGAAACGGCCATGCAGGCCACCTGATATTAAGTGGTCACTGCAGCCCATGCACAACCTCGTCCAACCTCAAATAGAACAGAAGTTCTATATAAGGATGGACGCGGATGCGTTCCTACTCTTGAGGACTAAGATGGTCGCTTCCAATAATGTGTATCCGTAATAAAACATTACTTAATTACTTCGACTGTGCACGTACTGGTGATCGCAAAACGCTTTTATTCCGATTAAATTGGGACACTTCAGTAGAGGGCAGCCATTGTGTTTTTAATTATAAATTCGACGCCGAATTGACCTCATTTATAGTTTAAAAATAAACTCCTTATCTTGTTTATTATGGAGAGAACATGTTTCATATGAAAATGTTATTGTATGCCAAGAGGTTATTAGATTTTTAAGGCTTTGCAGCTAAATTAAAACACACACACCTATATTTTGTCTATTATACTGATCCAGCCACTCTTGTGTTACGATTGGAGAAGTACTGTTTGAGGTTTCTGAATGTCCATGGACTGCAGCGACTACTGAACATGGATGTAATTATGCGATAAGTTAAGCCGTTTTGGGAATGTCAACGCCCGTCGGTTCATTTGAATTCGAAACACGTTGGAAAATACTAATCATTATTTTATTGTTTTTAATAATTAATCAAAGTAATGGAAAGGAATTCTTTTGTTTTTTTATACAATATGTTGAGCTATTGGAAAGCAATAATTATTATTTTATTTTTAATAGAAAATCTACTATTAAAATAGAACAATGGTGTCTACTTAATAATTAAAAATAAACTGATTTATTTACAGTCAACGCTACAGTTCAGAAATGTTGACGGTAGTTCTTATTACTTGTCTAAAATATAATGAAGTATGTGTAATATATAATAAAATAAAGTAAATGTCTAAAAATATAATGAAAATATTTTTCGTTATGCTGTGACCACGACCCATGCAACAGGTTCGAAATATCGACAATCAAATTAAGCGTGAGGACCCGCTAAAAATGTTATTAAAAATGTATTTTATTCATTTTGAGTATTTTTCCCTGGTCCCTATGAGGTTGTGCCTCAGGAAAAATCTCCATGTACTATCCTAGTAAAAATACTGGCGTATTGTATTATTGTATTGTACAATGATAAATCTTTGAGCGTATCCATATAGTACCTATATCTCTGTGGAGATGACACCATCTCCGCCTCTGCTCTGTTCCCAAACTGTCAAGATTAATAACAAGAATGACATAATCTTGCCATTTGAAGCTGACTCAATATCTACTTTAATTTAGTGTAAGCCATTGGTTCTCAAACTTATTTTGTCTACTACCCACTTTGAGAACCATTTTTTATGTTGGAAAAGTTGCAAATGACTGGCCGACCACGTCATGTTCATCTTTTCAGCCCATGGACATCTAAATCTAACCTGAAACAGGGGTAAAATCATGCTCGGTGACGTGCATACATGTGTTACTACTCCTGAGGACTAAGATGGTCGCCTCGCTTGTAACTGTAACCGCGAGAAACAACCTTCTTCAAAAACCACTCTTCCTCAAAAAACACACTTCAAAAAATACACCATCTTCAAGAAGCACTCTTGTTCTAGAAACACCTAGTAATTTCAACAAAGAAGATGATTTTAAAAAGCACAGTGGCACAAACGTGGAATCCAGTGGTTAGTTCTACATGAACTAACTAACTAAGTCACAAATAGTGCAAAGTTTAGTGCGTAAATATAGTTAGTGTGGTGTCGTGATATGGACCCCAAAAAAACGAACTAGACGTAGGGTAGATAGATTAATCTATCACTAGCATCTGTCAACAGTTTCCTCCGCCACCGCAGTTGAGCGGTGACCACGAGCCACGCAACTGGTTCAAAATACTGGCGATCGGCAATCAAAAATCGTTAGTTTAAGATTTTACTACGGTAAAATGTATAAAATTTCGAGATGTCAATAAAAAAATATTTACTTATTTTATATTGTAGCAACTCACCTTTATTTATAGTGCGGTAAGTACCCTAATTCCTGGGTCTTATCTTATCAACAAATTCCAATTATCGATTCGATTAGGTATTCAATATTCGTATGTATATATGTGTTCTATGTACTTTACATGCCCGGACAGTAGATTATATACGTGAGGACACTTATACGTTATCAAAACTTGTTTAATTACTAATACATACAATATTTTAATAAGTTTTTAGTTTTATAAATTATATGTCTTATTAACAATAATAATATTGACTAATCTTAAATGGAATATCGTAAATAAAAATAGTCCGTGCCCATATGGCATAGTGCCAGGAACGCTGGCCGCATTCTTACGCTGAATAACAATTGCAATTGTCTGCGTGAGATATGGTGTTGTTAAAACTACTTTACAAAAATCTGCTATCACCATGTATAATGGTATATATTTCAAAGCATGCACTGTACTAAAATTAATAGCATGGATTTATGCAAAGTAACGCCTGATGCTATTAACTATCTTGGAACTAATTGTTTGAAAAAACTTTTGTCATTCGTATCTAACGGACCAAAGGTGCTAAAAGAAACGGAACAAACACAAATACAGACGAATAATGAATATGTTTGTATTAAAAAAATATATTGATTTTACTACGTACCGGGTAGTGATGACAAAAAAATTTTTGATTGTCGATATTTAGAACCAGTTTCATGGCTCGTGGTCACGCCTAAACTTCAGTACATAATATAATGTATAAATTCTGCGATAATATTATGTACTTTAAAACCATATATTATTTTTGAATCGGATACCAAGTCATTTCTTATCTTTTAGACTGTTTATCTACATATATACAAACAACATTTTAAAGGTGGGAGAACTATAAGTCGACAGGGGAAGTACTATCACCGCCCTTATAATCCGACGTGAAGCATTGTTTTTCGGTTGGAGAGATGCGGTTGCCGACTACACTGAAGCGAGGCGACCACCTTAGTCCTCAGCAGTGGCAACGCATCTACTTTCGAGCTTAGATATGATTTCGGTCGTGTTTGTGGTTGTACGTGGATGTCTATGGGCTGCGACTGCTTAATATCAGGTGGTTTCCATGCTCGCTTGCTACTCTACTCACATAAAAAATATCTTCTCTTAAAATTCACGCAGACATACTCACGTGCACACATATCTGAATTAATCATTAGTAAACGGAAGGATAGTTTTGATACACAATATATAGGCTCTGAACATATATGTACGCAAGCCTTCAAATTGACAGATGCTTGTTTATTTGACATTGACAGTTGCTAGACAGCCTAGATTGTCAATCAAGGTTAACTTTACAATTGAAAACTAGAATCATTTGTACTACATTTTTCTTTTTTCTTTTATATTCGTTTCTTTTTAGTGTTAACTTCATGACCAAAAACTTTTTAAAATTGTGGTGGTGAGGGAAACTTATATGGTGCTAGGAGTAATAGTAGAAGTACATTAATCTATCTACCCTATCTCTTATCGTTTTTCTTTTTTAGATCCCATATAACGACACATTACATTAATTGTATCTTAAATCGCTGAACTTTGCACTATTTAGGTTTACATAAAGTAAGGAAATTCGACCACAACCATACTTTCGAGCAAATTTTCGACCAAGCCGTCGATCATATTTTCGACCAGACTTAACCACACTTTCGACCATGATTCGACAATTAACCAAACACTAGTAAATACATGTGTCGACATATTTGTCTCGAACTCCATCAAGCGTAAATCAAGTTGATTGGAATCCAAACAATACCTTAACGCAAAATAAGTACAACAATAGATTTTAATGAATGCTATTTAATTACGTAGCACGCACGTAGACAGCCATGTTTTCCTGTTTTAAATTTTGCATAGAAAAACACTTAGGTCTCCGTAAATAGGTAATAACGCCTAACGAAACCTAGCTTTGGTTCCGATACCTATGCTTAATTACGTATGTACTTTATAAACCATTAATTATTACCGCGACTTCGCGTGTTCTAAAAAAAAAGTATTTCTTCAAAGGCTATTCTTTATAACATCAGCTATCTGCCAGTAAAAGTTCCATTAAAACCGATCCAGCCAGGTTTTACTGTTTTTGTTCGGAAACCTAAATCATTTATCTGAGATAAAAATATTTTAATAACGGCCAAGGAATAAAACCTAAACAGTGATTAAACAAACATTATTTTCATAGCATAGCAAAGAAATTAATAGTTGTTTCTAGTATTCACCCCTCTAGGGGATGAATAACAAGTAACGTTAAATGTAATTGTGAAATTTATGTGTTTAATGTTATTTTTATAAATTTTGAAGAAAGTTACATTTACTAGTAAAAATCATGCAAACTTTATCCTATTATTCATCCTTCCAAGGGATGAATTAAAACAAATGAATAACGTCTTTAATTCGTTTACTAGAGTTTTGTGCAAAATTTGAAGAAGTTGAGCTCCCATGTAACAGTAATCTTGTCAATATCATCATTAATAGGTATTGGAGAAGCTTGGAGCCTGCTCCAGCCTTCCCCACTTATAACGTGGGTCTCGTCCACCCATGTCCTTAAAGGTCAGATAGACCCAAGACAAAACTCAAGTCTACTGCAAAAAGCAGCAGGATACAAGCAGCATCAGCAGGAAACATGGTAGCCAATATGATTTAATAAATATAAAATTCCATCCATCCATCAGACTACGCGCCCACTGCTGGACATAGGCCTCCCTCAGGTGCCACCACTCTGACTGGTTCTGTGCCCTCTGGCATCCAGCGGTTACCGCTATCCTTATGAGGCCGGTCCACGTAGTTGGAGAACACCAATATAAGATTTTTTATGTGATAAGGGTAGCAAACGAGCATGCAAACCACCTGAGGTTAAGTAGTCGCAGCCCATAGACATCCACGTACAACCGCAAACACGACTGAAATCTTATGTAAGCTCGAACGTAGATACGTTGCTACTGAGGACTAAAATGGTCGCTTCGCTAAGTGTAGCCGGCAACTGCACCTCTCCAACTGAAACATGTAATGCTTTGCGGCGGATTATGCGAGCGGCGTTGGTATCTCCCCGGCCGAACTATAGTTCTCCCATTTAATACGACATTAACGCGACATAAAGTCGTCAGTAAAATAGTTTCCGTAAAAATAGATACGTATAAAGTCGTGAGTTGTAAATCGTACCGGCGCGCCCACCACTACGCCATGTGTACGCGCCTTTATTTGCTTATCATGTTTGCGATGTGCGCTGCCCTTTATCCTAATTGCGCTTTGAGCTATAAAAGATATAGATAGATACATATAATTTATAGCATAAAAGATTTTATATTTATAGATCTTTTCAATTATTTGTAACGGGTTTATATTTTAGTAGGTATAACTATTCTTATGGCGTGTCTACAAAGGGCATGACGTGTCGGCAAACGGCATGACGTTTGTTACACTGTAATGCCCTTTTCCAACCGCGACTTAGAAGTAACATCGACTCATAAACGATGACGGCAAAATATATGACGTCACGTCTAGTGATAAGATAGACTCGTAGGGCGTGACGGCAAACAGCATTACGTTCTGTTATGCCATCATGACCCCTGTGAAGACGAGCCCTTTGGGGTAAGTCTGGCTCGTTTTAGTGTGACAGCATTTTAGGGCTTTCGACTTTTATCTATCGATTAAAAATTACTCCCTTAAGGTCACCCATCTAAAGCCAGACCGCGCCCGACGGTGCTTCACTTGATCCTTGACCTACAGAAAAGGAGCTACGCGATCTTTAATTGCTTATTATAATTAAATTTCTGTAAATATCATTTGAGAGATTTACAAAGGAAAATATCTAAATAATATAAAGCAAGTTAATTTATAAGTGTACGTAATAATTTTTATTTTAGCAATTTTGAATTCATTTACTTATCAATTATTCTAAAACAAAAAAGTTTAAACAGTTCATTTCCGATAAAACTTCGTCTGTTAATATCTCAAGCTGAGCAACGTTTTCGTAACACAGAATGAGATCGATTTTGAAGATAGAATCACTGCCTATTTCAAAAATAGAACAACCTGTCAACGTCATACGTGACAGCTGCAAGAAGTAGCGATCGCGGGAAAAAGAAAGGCGAAGGCAATCACGGCCGATGCCAATTTCGTCCACAATGTAGCGTCGTAATGACAAAATTAAGAGCGAAATGCGTAACCCGCCGGACGTACACACACAGAGAATACACACAAGTGAACGCACGCACGCTTTTTTGCGCGCACGATTCGTGTTAACGCACTCAAAAGCACGTAGCACGCACACACGGGCCGTGTACGTGCAGTCTTGGTGTCCCGCTGTGTGCGCTACGCACTTACACACAAGCGTTAAGTCGAAGGACACGCGGCGAGGTCGTTAACCCCGTGTTTTTTTCGAACGAACGCAGTGGCACCGAGCACTCCTTCCACAACACATTGGCCGTTGGTTATTTTTTACATTTTTTTATCTGGACGCCGAAAGATCGTTCACTCGATCGCGTCAGTTGATACCCGAGCTCGCCATTCCATGTAGTGTGGGAATAGGGATATGATGTCAGTATTATTTTTTTGTAACCGGCCCGACTTGTTTACGTTCCGTTTATTTTGATTGCAGATAGTTTTCTATATCCAGGCCGGCTTATCGCGTTTTAATCGCTTATGATCGCATGTCCATTGCTTAATTAACGTGGAATAAGTTTTAATCTACCGCTCTATCCTCAAACTAATAGCTTTAGGCAATATTTTAAGCCGGTCGTTAGTTTTAATATCTTCCATCAAACGATACAATAAGTGAAGTTTTATACGAGTTCCATTTTTTGTGCCACACATCAACATTAACTTAATTCCATTCTTTTTTCTTTAACGCAAATCAATTTGAATAGTAAATAATTCATTACGTTGCAAACTCGCTTCGTAATATTCACGTCAAGACATTGACAACTGACCGTGGAAAACGGTCCGAGTTTATAAATTACCATTTAAACCGAGCGCATTTTAGATTTGAAACGCACTTAATCTCCTGTCAATGCCAACTAATGCTTTAAGGTCCAACCTTGCTCCGTTTTGCCACAGAACCGGTAATGGCTGCCACTTTTTTTATATGGTACCGCTAGGTATAAACCGCGATGTTCATCTGAATACGAACAGAATGCGAGGGTAAGTGAACTTTTGAGAGGTAATATCGGAAAATAACGTCTTCGTTCTCTCGAGAGGTACATCCAATCGGCCAGTTTGCTTTTTAATGCTTCGATAAGGAGTCGAGTTTGTTCAATGTTTTTATTCTTTCAAGTTTTAATCGCTTAATTATTACCTGAGTCCGCGGAAAGAAAGTTACAGTCCGTTGGGTCTTTTTATTGTTATGTCCGTGTTTGTTTTACTGTAGATAACGTGTCTTTCTACAGAAAAACAGTATTTTAAAATATTTATTGTAAAGCAGTTCATAGTTGAATCAAACTCAGTACCAATGACACCTTTAATTATTAGCTAATTTATTTATATCAAATTATTATAACAAACACTAATTACAATAATCTGTGTAAATTTAAATAATATATTAATATACTAATAAGGAACAATAAAAATAAATATTTATTCATTAACTTTTAATAAACTGTGCATTTATTTTTTAGTCATCAATAATCAATAGTTAGCAAATAATTCGCCCAACAAAGTGTTACTTTAATATTCTTTCTAACTGATCTAAAATGAATATTCACGAAATAATGCTACACGCATTATAATATACCAAAAAAAATTTCCAAGTGAATTTACACTAAAGTCAGTAATAAAAATTAACTAAACAGTTCTAATTCAGATTTTCAAAAAAATGACAAAAGGCTAAATATTTCTAATCAAGTAAAAATAATGAAAGTGGCCAATGTGTTAGTGGCCCAGTATACCGCACAGGACCTAGCCCAACATTCGGCGGCCACCCCAATTCCGACCTACCCCAAGCTCACGCACCGGCGCGCCTGTGCGAGTGCCCGTCGACGTGTGCGTTCACCTTGCGAATCGAGACGTTCGATTCGTTCGAACCGCCATCATTCTTTTTACGCGCCTAATTTTGACGTTTTGTTTTTTTTTATTATTTTGTTTGTGGTTAATGTTGAGTAGGGTCAGGATTTGGCAATGACATTGGTCTCGATTCGAACAAAGGAAAGTGAGTCCTTTCAGCCTTTATAATAAATTATATTATAAGTGATTTAGTACGCGTACTGCACTTCGTTTTATTATTACACGAGGGCGTTAGATTAGGATATTATATATAGATTTGGCGTATCCGCCATTATTATTTGATCTATTACTAAAACTTTGTTTTTTTTGTCTATGATCGTGTAAAGTAAGTCTGATATCAATCGAAATTAAATATATTTTTTGATAGTACATCACATATCATATTGTTTTTTAATAACTTAATTATGTATATATCTACACGTGATATGACGTATCCATTTTATTCCTACCCAGAATTTTAGCGAAGGTAACGTTTAAAATATTCCGTTTAGTTAAGAAAGATTAAGCATTGATTATGCGTTTAATAAAGTAACGATCAAATAAAATAGTTTAAATACATGTAAAGTGATAAGTAAACATTATTGTGTTTGATTTCAATTGTAATCTAAAGCATAGATATCTGGTTTTTATGAAAGAATAAGAGACGGGCATGCAGGCCATCTAATGTTAAGTGGTCACTGCAGCCCACGGACAACCACGTCCAATCTCAAATAGAACAGAAGTTCTATTTAAGGGTAGACGCGGATGCGTTCCTACTCTTGAGGACTAA
>DWON01009573.1:0-11308 GCA_018251015.1 Phocides pigmalion okeechobee | reverse complement strand
TAAACTACCACCGCCTCGTAAGATGTTTCGTTTGAGAGAAGAGTCGGCGAAAGAAACTCCAAAACACACATCATTTTCATTTTTAAAAATCATTCAAAAAATGTTAAAGTTACGACGTGAGATAATCAATGCAACGACTTTGACTGTCTTTTTTGACTAAGTATTCATTAAAAAACTGGCAAAAAATAACTCAGTTGCGTCGACAGAGAAGGAAAATACTGTTTGGAAACTTGCGTGCTTGAAAGTTTTCCATAAATGGTGTAAAGCTAACTGTCCACACTTAACCTCGCCGTACGCCGTTTACTTGTGTCCAAATCAATCCATTTGTGTCCAAATTTTGAGTAGGACTCGCTCAGAATAAGAAAGGTTAAGAACAAAAAGGACATTTTGTTATTAATAATTTGACTGCTGCGTGCTTATGTTAGGTCGAGTCAGGATTGCGGGAGGCGGCACTAAACTGGAGGTCTTTTCTTTACCCTGAAGATACGCTGACAATTCACATAAACATTTATTTTTTAGCATCCGTATAATATTTACGAATATATAGGGGTTATTTTCGCTCACAGTCTTGCAGCGCTGACGTAAACACAGCACTTGTGTTCGTCCGTCATCTACACAGATTTGTACGTACAAAACAGATGTGTACAAGCCGCAAATGCGTTGCGCCGCGCATTACACAGCATTGTTGTATCCCTTAGGGAAAGTATTAAGAATCATGAAATTACAAACCAATCCTTTGCTAGGACCGGGACGAAGACGTATGACAGGCTTTTACAGACAAAATCCATACCCTGTTCGTGTTTACTTTAGAAAATATAAACATGTTGGCGAAGTCTAATTTGGTAGCATACTTTCGATAACATTTAAGGAAACTTTATAGCGTGAGTTATTTCATGATTTTGTCGTTTCAATTGATATCTCCTATTAAGTCCTTTACGATTTCAGGGTACAAACGAATTTGATAGTTATAGGTGCGTCCCTAGAATTGTAACTAACTTCTAGACACACTGATATTGTTACAAAATTGTATGGATTTCCTCTGATTAAGCAAATTCAGGGATTGAAGCCACAGGAGTGTCAGCACGAAATTCAGAATTTCCTGGGATTCCGTGCGTAGTCTACTTATGATTAACGCGGGAGAATGAAATTCCAACTACTCTGATAATAGCACAAAATTATATGAAGTTACTCTGATTAAACCAACAATGAAATTCAAGCCACTGACATATCAGCTAAAGATTATAATATAACTATCCTGGGCGTAAAAATGATTTTGTTAATTTACGCTTATTGGAGTAGAGAATTAAAATAAGGCATTGAATAAATGTGCATTACAGACACACGCCACCACAAGTGGTTATCATAATTGATCGTGACAGGACGTAAATCGGTCACTCGTTATTATAATGGTCGCGACGCGAGCAATTTATTACTTATTGAACTCACTGTCCGTGCGTCGTATGTTTGCTGTTTTCATTTTTTTTACGTTGAAACAGTAATAAGCGTGCTGGCTATCTGATGTTAAATTATGTCTGTAGCCTGTCGACATCCACGTCCAACATCAAACAGGACTAAGGTCTTGCCTGACGAGCATAGATACGTTGCGATTCCCGAGGACTGAGATGGTCGCCTCACTTGTAAGTATAGCCAGTAACCGCAACTCTCCAAAGGCGAATTATGAGGGCGGCGATGGTACCTGCCCTGTCGGACTGTAATTCTACTACTTTTAAGTGATCAAATCTCTTTATTTGTAGGTCTTACAGGTATTGGAATGGTTACTAGAGTGCGCTATTTTAGACCCTTTTGGGTATACAAATAGCATAATTTAAAAGTCCTATAGGAAATTATTAAAAGTACTATAATCATTATTTACATGCATACGTGTCATTAGTAATGTTATAATTGTAGTGGAAACTTTAAAGCAAAAAATAAATAATCCTCCAGGTAACGATGTGTTTAAAACAGGTAGGTGGACGGCACGGTAGCAGTAATAGGCTTACTTACAACAGCGTACAGTTTTGCACTATTTTATATTTATTTTGTCCGTAGTACTGACGCATTATATACGCCTTCTACACTTATCGTTTTACCTATAATCGTCTATGTACGCCGTGGTGCATACATAGACGAGTGAACAAACAACCCGGCTCCAATGCTCGGTGGGAGAACTATAGTTCGACCGGGGAAGTACTATCGCCGCTCTCATATTCCGCCGTAAAGCATTACTTGTTTTACGGTTGCCGCCTACACTTTTAAGCGGGGCGACCATCTTAGTCCTCAATAGTAGCAACGCATCTATGTTCGAGCTCAGATAACATTTTAGTCATATTTGTGATTTTACATGGATGTCTATGGGCTACGACTACTTAGCATCAGGTGGTTTGCACCCTCGTTTGCTACTCTTCTCATATAAAAAATGTCTGCCAGACTGATAAACGAACCCGGAACCTGCTGTCGTCGAAATTTATGATATTTCACATACAAGCACTGCAGGCTTGGTGATAGGATTTCCTTGAACTTTCGGATGGAGAACTTTAGAAGTTTTCAAATTATCGATTGTCCACTTCAGAATATTAATCAACTTCGTATCAATAATTAATTAAAGAAGGAAACTCTTCAAGATTAGCGTGTTTTTGAGGAAACATTCTTAGTTACAAAATCTTCCTCAGTGTAACCACCATTTCAAATATGACTGGTGTTGGCCGCTGTGGGGCGGAGATTTAAATGCGGGTGATATAGAACACAGTTTGTAGACAATAAAAAAATACTCACTTTGTAAATCATCTAGCACCAACATATTTCCAAGCGACTTGGAATGTACAATTTGTACTCTTTGGAATGGTGACTGTTCGTCAAACAGTATGCCATCGATATCGTACTCCAGGAGTCTTTCATCTGAAAGTATATTAACATGATTACAAATCGTTGAAAGAAATACTGAAATCGATAAGTCTACTGTTAACAGTTAATTATAAGAGTTGGAAGGCTCGTTTCATAGTTGAGTTGATTTTAGTGGAACCTAGTGCTGACCGATCTAATAATTAGGTATCTTAAATCTTTTCGAAAATACATCTAGTAAATACCACAAAAAGCCAAATAGAAACGTTTTTTTTCAATACTCCATTTATGTATTTACGTAGATGGGCATGTAGGTAAAACTGCGTTTTCCATAGCCGGAATTGGGTACTAAAAGTTTGTCTATAACATTTAAAATCTTTAACAGGGATATTTTGTTATGATAATTCATAGAATATTGTAGCTGAAGACCTCAGCTACAATACTTGCATACCAAAAACAAAATACACGAATAGCGAAACAAGCCTTCCGTATCAACAATTTTCAGTTAAGCCCAAAGTCATTTAGTACTTAGTAATTTTGTACCGGCATGGCATTATTAAGACAGCGTAATTAGCTTCGTTTGATTAGTGCAGTTTGTTTTATGTTATCAGTCGTAAGATTTACAAGATAATAAGAATTATGTGTAAGCGGCAAACTCTTAGTTTTCCTACAACTTTACTTATTAAGAACTATACATGCATGAAGCTATTGCATGAATTATCACAAGTCTAATTAGGGTTTGATATTGTAGTAACGACGCAGATCTGATTTACATATTGTGAACTAAACTAATAACCCAAAGCTATAACATACATATATGATAAGCGAGCGAAAACTAACAACGTTATTAGTTGAATAAAAAGAATTCTGGCTTACCTGAGGTAGGATAATACCTGCCAAATAGACATCGTTTTATGGGAGCATATACTTGCGATTTTATGACTGTGATGTATTTTTTCAGCTGATTTTCCAATACTCGGCCGGACTATTAAAATTTTGTTGATAAAAAGGAAAAAGAAAAACAAATTAGATAAAAATGTGGGTATGTAACTAGCATGCGTTTCTATTGCTAAAGGGTAAGACCTGTTACTATGATTTGTGGTTTAAAAACGTTTAGGAACTTTAAATGAATCACAGAAATTCAAAATTAGGCCAACAACACTTCCTCACTTGGAAACCCCAACTTTATGAAAATTAGCAGGTTATTCAATACTCGTAAATAATGATTTTGCGGTTTAGGCGTATATTATTCTTCGCAAAATATCCAATGATTCAATTTTGAGAAAGTCAATAGACAGTTGTGTCGGAACACGCATACGGCTTGCACACAACTGATGTGAAAATAAAAATCCGTAAAAGCTTATGTTCGAACACAGCTCCTGTGTTTACGTACGCGCTACAAGACGTATCTGTAGTTTAGGCACACATGTGTGAAGTAGTAGATGCCTAAAACTAGGATGAAGTATCGTCTAACATTTTGATTTATTGGTCCCAATTTAATGTAAA
This sequence comes from Phocides pigmalion okeechobee, assembly GCA_018251015.1. Lineage (NCBI taxonomy): Eukaryota > Metazoa > Arthropoda > Insecta > Lepidoptera > Hesperiidae > Phocides > Phocides pigmalion. The sequence continues at coordinate 6,964 of DWON01009573.1, read as the reverse complement.
TTATATTAACACATTCCATGACATAGTAACAGGTTCAAACACCTTTTATTATTAGATCTCTTCTCTCGGCCAAGAGATATAAGGTTGAGCGTCTTCTCAGTTTATTACTGGAAGATTCTGAGGTAGTTAATAAGGTATGTGTTATGTATGTTATTAATAGATGAAGGAATCGGGCGAAATACATGCACAGGTGTGTGGAGTGTGCCATTTTAATGTAAATGAGACACTATTTTGTATGTGAATATTTAGCCAATAAGTGTATAGCTTACAATAATTTTAAAGTAATAAAGGCTGAATTTTTTTGTAGAAAGTGCTTGAGTCTTGTAAAGTAAAGCCCAAAAGATTAAAATCCCTTCATCCCTTCAACATGGGTGTTAATAAGGGTGTAGTAAGAAAACTGAACTCTCCTGCTTAGCAGAGGCAAAAAAAGAGCATTTGTGCAAAATCTACATTTAGTGAATGCTTCCATATTTAACTTCTAAATAAACCAAGATAGGCATTTAGAATTTTGCCTTTTCTACATTATATTTAGGGAAAACTAGTTAATTTTTGTGTATTTCCAAACTTCTGGATTCTTCTCAAAAAAAAAATGATACACTTACACCCATATGTCCCACTATTGGGCATGCATCTTTCAATTGGTGAGGAATGTACAAACAGTTGGAGTAAAAAATTGTAATTAGATATTGTTATTATTTTAAATGTATGATAATTAAAAATACACTGGTGATAGAAACCTAGAGATTTTGTGAGAAAAAAAAGAAAGTTCATAGACAACAAATAAGAAATTGGTCTAAGTGAAATAGTGCTTGAAATAACTAAATGGTTAGATGGATTTAACTTTTTTTTAATATAGAGCATGTTTAAATAATAAATTTATTTGACAATAGAGATTAATGTTAACTTCTAATAGCGTAAGACTCCTGATAATTAAGTAATGTAGATTTGGAAATATTAATTTTTTTATCCTGTTATGGTGAAACAATGTTCCCTCTACATGTCTTAACAAGTTCAAATTTATTTATTTATTTAAAGGACAACCAACAGATTACATGATACAAAAATTTACAGTAAAAAGTTTTACATTGTAGGTATACACATAATCACATTTACAGGATGTCACATGTACAAAATTATGATGCTAGTCCGATAATAAAGGCATAGTGTTACGACAGGAAAATGTTATTATTGTTGAGCGCTGAAGGTTTTGATTATTTTAAATTTATATTTATTTAAGCTGTCCCTAAATAAATCGATGAAGCCACTTTTGGAAGTAATATTTTATTTTGTTGTATCTAATTGCATAATTGTACGCCTAATTATATTCTCTATTATTGAACATCTGCTTCAGATGAGAAATGTATGGTAGGCATATAAAATAGTATTTAACAAGTTATTACTTTTATGTTTAAATTCCATCAATGTGTGCAATGAGTTTTTGTAAGCAGGCATTGTTGTACATATTAAGACTCTTAAATAATAAATAATTTAAGATAATATAAAATGTTTTCTTTAATAATATTTATGCACAAAACCTTAAAGCAGCTAGTGTATGGTTTGGTGCAAAATGATATTAGATTATGGTAATTTGAAATAGTAATGTAATGAAAAAAGGTGGCATAACTATGAAAATCTTTAACCGCAAAATACTAAAAACATAAAATAACTTTGGAAATAAAATTGTGTTTCAATATAATTAAGTACTCGCCGATTCAAACAAAAATTAGTGATTTTTATAAAGGGGGTCACTAAAAAATGTAAGAAACAGTTTTGTAAAGGGCCAACCTGAACTAGTTAGGTATATATCATATTTATAGCCCCTTTTGATGGTTGGCAACAATTTTAGTCTTTCGCAGTCCAACGTGATTCTTAGGGAACTTTCCAGTAGTTTAGAGCACTAGAACATAAGATAAAACGCTCAACCTTTATTCAATATGCAAACTATACAGAATTAAATAATAGTAATAAAAAGCATATAATTAAATGCTAAATAATAATTTTCATCAATTATTGTATTTATATTATGAATATTTATTTAGAAGCAATTTCATCTCAAATTATACGAGATTTCAAGATGATAACACAACCATAAAATATTGAGTTCAGGAAAAATATTTGGAGTAGAAAACAAATGTTTTCGAAGAGATATGAAAGCTCACATTAGTTTGCGCGCGAAACGCATCGCATCAATTTATATTATTGAGATATTATCACACACTTCGTTGTTGCTATTTTAAGGCAAACTGAGCTCACCTTGAAACTTATTACGGGTTCCTCACTCTCTTCCTTGTAATATTCAATGTTAACAGTGACGAGACCTCGATCAAACAATCTTACAGACACAGTAGTACCTTTCTTGCCAGTTAGTAATTTCAAAGACCCGCCGTCTATTTTAATATCAGCGGCTAAAAGCAGGTTAGGTATGTAATCTTTTAATACTGTTTCCAATTGCCCGAATACAACCTTTTGACCGTTTTCGTCACCCAACCGAGCGGGGTCTATAGAAAAATCCAACAGCATTGTCTGTACGGACATTTTTCTTATTTACTTATTTGTTTTTGTAAAAATGAAATTTGGACGGAAAGAACCGGCAAACCTGAACGATGTTAAATTAAACTGCTGAATTGATAAATTGATTGGTTTGACTTTGACAGAATTTGACAGAAGTTTGACGTTTTATTGCATATTGCCAACGTTATAGTGTGTACAAATTGATAATTTGTAAATAAGAAATTTAAATGTTTCGTGTAAAGCACAGATTTATTATAATGGTACATAATAGCGTAAATTGTTATGTGTATAAGTAACAGCATAGAGTTTTTTTCGTATTATTAATTGTCCAATCATATTTAAAATAACATGAAATAAGATAAGTATTCTGTCACTTATTATATGTTAATTGAGTTTATATATCTTGCAATTGATTAAATTTTCATATGTGTAGATTTTCTTTCTTGAACCTTAATTGTACTTATTTTGAAATTTGCTCAATAATCAGTTGATACGTAATATTTAAATATTTATTGTTACATTACTCTTTGGTGCAGTCGGTTGTTGCGCTAGCAACACCGCGCGTGTTCTGTCTTTTGTAAAAAAATCTGAGTTCGAGAGATTTTTGTGACATGGCTGGAAATAATACTGAAGAAGTAGAGGTAGGCAGGAATTGTAATTTGGATGATATATCGGGCTCCTACCCGCATTTATACATGTATTTTAATGTGTTTTGTTGTTTACGGGCGCTATGCTGATGTGGCTTGCTTAACTTTCACTGTAGCATTTGTTTCGTGCATGCCGGATTTGTAATTGATTTACAGCTATCTGGTTTAAATTCGTTATTTGTTACGATTTATTGCGTTCAAAATTTTGTTATAAAAGTGTATTTAATGTTAAACAGTTAGCGTTATAGGTTAGGTTGATTAAAAAAAATGACTTGTATCTTCAAGGGGTCTGCTGGTACCGAGAGCAAAACCAACAATGCGGAGGTTCCGCCCGAGTTTCTGATCAAGCACCCCCTGCAGAACACGTGGAGTCTCTGGTTCTACGACAACGATAGGACCAAAACCTGGGAGGAGAACCTTATTGAGCTCACCACTTTTGATACCGTGGAAGATTTCTGGAGGTAATATATTGTATTTTCCTTTTTAGTAAGTTTTTTAATTTTACTTTTATAGCTATTACTTATTATAGGATCTTAGCTTATTAATAGTAAAATAGAGCTTTTTTTGAAATAGTGCGGTTCACTTGTTTTTTTCTATTAATTCAGGAAAAGGATGTTTAATTCTCGTTTTTGCAATGTCTTCTCTGTAAGGTTTAATGCTGTAGGTTAGTACGTAGACAAATGGTCAGCATTAATTTACAAAAAGTTGAAATTGTTAGTAGGTGCTAGGTAATTCGATGCATTAGTGGGAATGACACTTAAATCACAAGGATTGTGTTTTTATATAGATTGTTTGCATTGCATAACAATGTTTTTTTGAGGTGTATTACCAAATTTGTGGCAAAAATTTTCATATTTGTGCGATAGGGGGAAAGCTTTTCTAAGGTAGGTCCTGTTGGAGTGATACTGGTTTATGTAGGATAGGCAGTTTCACACACACTTCTTGTTATCCTTTGGTGCTTTATGGGGATTCTATGATCACAAGAGGAATCTACCAGTTTCCTCCTAGTACTTCCAGTCTCTTCTACTGTCTTAGTCTCTGGGGAGACTCCTTTATCACCATCAGGGCCTTACAACATGTGTACCCACACTGTTGTTCTTTCCGGGGTCAATTGGTTGCATGATGTGAGATTTTGCTTTTATCACTTGCAACTCTGAGGGCACCTGTTTAGTAGCCTCCTATGACATTCTTTAGCTACCACAGCACTGTTCTGGAGGATTCATTAAATCATTTGATACTGCATGTCTATAATAATACAGTACGGGCTAGATTTGTTGTTATGTGAGAGGAGTAGCAAATGAGCTTGCAAACTACCTAATTTTAAGCAGTTGCAGCTCATTAATATCTATATATAAACACTACCACGATTGAAATCCTATCTGAGCTTTACGTTTTTACTCATGAGGATTGAGATGGTAGCCTCTATTCAAAGTGTAGCCAGCATCTGGACCTCTCCAACCAAAATACAAGTTTTATTTTATGGCTGATTATCAGGGCAGTGGTGGTACCTCCCCGGTCAAACTATAATTTTCAAACCCATTGATCCATTCTTCCATTGATTTGTCAATATGTTATTTCTGTGGTATAGATATTATTTATAGATAGATTATTTGGAAAAAGCATCACCTTGCTTTTGTATCATATCATTAACTCTGAAAAATATAATTTTACACGAACTTTTCTTATTATTACAGACTGTATCATCATATCAAGTTGCCCTCTGAATTACGTCAAGGCCACGACTATGCGGTATTCAAGCAAGGCATTCGTCCCATGTGGGAAGATGATGCGAACAAGATGGGTGGTAGATGGCTCATCAGTCTTGAGAAGAAACAGCGCAACTCTGACCTTGATCGGTTTTGGTTAGATGTGGTTAGTATTTTTTTAAATCATCTTTATTGTCATCGGCTCATTATTATCACATTGTTGAGAACAGGTCTTCCTTCAGATTGACATGGTTTAGTCCACTACCCTATTAAAGTGCGGTTTCGTTCTCAAACCTTTGGGAATATTTTTCTCACAAAGTTTTCTTCATCGTTAAATTGTCAGTTTTAATATGTATAATTGGGTTTCAAATCTCATTCCACTAGACATGAGAAGTTAGAATTCTAAAATCAATTTTTTTTTGTAATTAATACTATTCTTAGTGACTGCTAGTGAGTGGATGTCTATAGACTGCTTGTGAATATAGGTAATAGAAATGACAGTGTTGACTTGAGCTACAGAATGAATGATGGAGATGAGATGATGTGTTAATGGAGGTTGTACTATTAATTCTTGTGACATTATTTCATTCATTTCTTTCACTTTTATCAAATGTAAGACTCTCAATTGCTGCTACTGATCTACAATTAATGTGATTACATACAATTACTTTTGTGAATTAATGCTTAATTCTCTATCAACTATCTCAATATTCATTGAAATCATGTATAAAATTTGTATTAAAAATTTATGTTTTATGTTATAGGTTCTGCTTCTAATTGGAGAAAATTTTGATCACTCAGATGAAATATGTGGTGCTGTTGTTAATGTTAGAGCCAAACTTGATAAAATTGGTGAGTATCACTCATTACTATCTAAGTAGATAATTGTAAACAATGATAACCTTGTGGTGATGATTCTGACTTCCCAAAAGGGATTTCTGGAGTTGGGATTCCTGGCACCCACATATGTTTCTTTTGGTTTGTTATTTGCATAGTAATTAATTATCTCTTGCTGTAACAGAGAATGAAAGCATTATAAGGATAATAGGTACCTGAGAGTTCTTCAGAGAGTTGTCAAAGACATGTAAAGTTTACCAATTCACAGGTGGCCAGCATGTTATACTATGGTCTTCCCCTAATCCTAAAGGAGACCCATGTTCTGCATTATCAGGACAGTAATGGGGTAATAATTACTATGAAGTACTTATGCGCTGCAATCCATATTACAGAACTTTGTTCCAATGCCAAACAATGCAAAATTATGGCTATCAAGAAGATAAATGAAATTTATTTAAATAAAATAATATTAAATCGATTATATTATCAATTAAATAAAATGCGTATCAAATAAAACTTTGGATACAATTCAATTTCACAGGTGTTTGGACCGCTGATACATCAAAACAGCAAGCAAATCTGGAAATTGGCAGGAAGATTAAAGAGCAGCTCGGTATCCATGGAAAGATTGGTTTCCAAATTCATAGAGACACCATGGTCAAGCATAGCTCGGCTACCAAGAATCTTTACACTGTTTAGTCATTAAAAATTATGTTTATATACTTAGCAGCCACAGTGGTACTATGAAATTTCTCTAATAAGGTTGTCTATAAATGTATTTATGAAAAGATTCTTTTATAAACGGTCTAGGAGCCCTTACTTAGGTTATGTGTTTTTACTACTGTGGCTGTCTCCATGCATAGTACATAAAGCTTTTATTTAACAGAAGTAGTATTTACGTTGACGTTAAATGTTTTTCTCTCTATGAAGAGATATATCAAGATTTGGTAATTACTTGTTATGTAGAGATTGAATTGGAACGTAATTCATAAAGAACTTCTGACTGGATGATATTAACTATCCGCCATTACTTTCTCCACCACTCTTGCTCCATTTCTCAAAGTATTTCACAGTATTTTCATAAGTAAAGATAATTACATTTCACAACACCTATTCAACTTTGAAGTGTGTAGTGATGGAAACTTTGATTTATATTGACTTTTGCTTTCCACAATCTATACTTCTATATACTAATATATAAAGCTGAAGAGTTTGTTTGTTTGTTTGTTTGAACGCGCTAATCTCAGGAACTACTGGTTCGAA
>DWON01009572.1:0-11308 GCA_018251015.1 Phocides pigmalion okeechobee | reverse complement strand
TTGCCTCTGTTTATGATTATAACATATGTATACTGTTATTGTTGTTTAATAAATCTTTAAATCTTTAAATCTTTAAACTTTACGGCGCATTATGAGAGCGACGGTGGTACCTCTCCGGGTAAACTGCTTTTTAACCAACTTGCCATAAGAATATAAGAAAAATAATGTAAGAAGAGTAGTTAGTTAAGTAGTCGTTCTACTCAGCAGAATTGAACTGTACCTTAGGACTGTACTTCTCTAACCGAAACGCAAGAACTGCTTTACGATGAATATTCAGAACAGCGGTGGTAAGCCGAAGTAAAGTACCGAAGTAATTTTGTTACTATTGTGTCTTTATATATATATTTTACTTGAATATTCCCGGGATACCAAGCAATATTGAGCAGCACCCGATAGCAGCATAATGAAACCTTGATTATTAATTCAAATTTACTAATAAAATATATCTAAAATGTGTAAAATAATATGACAAATGGCGTAATTAAAAATATACTCTACTAGTTCAGTATGTTTTGTGTCCAATAAAATATCGACAACCAATGAGTACTCAAAATAAAACCGCGAAATGTACCAAGTGTCAAATATGCAAATAGTTCAGAAATAAACATTTGCAGTGACCGAGCTAATAGAGATAATCAATTCTTTGAGCAAGCGTCAATGGATCGGATGCGATTCCGGTGTTCGCCACTTACCGCCAACTAACCGTACGCCGTAATGTATTTCTGCGATACGCGGCTCATTTGCACACGCGATACGCAGCTCAATAATAAACGCACGTATTGAAACGCAATGCAAAGCTTGCCCTTTGTCGGTATGCGAAGTTAGGGAGTGGAATGGTAATTCTGTCACGTCAATGCATGATTTTGAGTGCTCGTAAATTATAAGACAAAATTGTATTGTCAGTTTTAGTGAACATATTTAGTGTAGATATAGAAACATTCTTATCTTCGCAAAGTTGGTGTAACTTTCGGGTTCAATTCCAGATAGGAAATAAAACATATGGGATTTTAATTCGTACTTTTTTTGTCACACGTTATGAACAACTTGATTATTCATGGCAAATCGAAATATTGAATGTACATGAAAAGGTGGTGGAGCCGTTAGAGCTCGCCCATGCCGGTACCACCGCCACCCTCATAACTCGCCGTAAAGCAACATGTTCTTCATGTATTGCGTTTCGGTTGGGGAGGTATGGTTGCCGGATACACATCATTGGAGGCGACCATCTTAGTCCTCAAGAGTAGGAACGCATCCGCATTCATTCTTAAATAGAACTTCTGTTCTATTTAAGATTGGACGTGGTTGTCCATGGGTGGCAGTGACCACTTAACATCAGGTAACCTGCATGCCCGTTTCTTACTCTTCCACCAATAAAAAAAAAAACATAGCAATACGAATTTGATCATTTGATCTAAAACGACACTTAATATAAGACAATAAATAATAATTCATAATTTGAAAATTTAATTGCAGGGCCAAGTTAAAAGATATAATTAATTTACTTTTTTCAGGCATGCATCACTAACACTGTCAACTTTACCAAAAAACATATTTTACGATACGCGGCTATGTAATTTTATACTCGCGGTACGCCGCACAATTATATACGTACGTACTAAAACGCGACATGTAGGCAGCCTTTTATTGATACGCAATTACTTGGTGAATGGAATCTTTGTCTCCTGAGTGATATAATATTTCAAGTTTAATTTATAATTGCAACATAGAAAAATACAAAAATTATATTTGTGAAATAGAAAATTACGGAACTAGACATTGTTAATCAAAGCGCTACTTTATCGCTGGTCTTAGGTTTGATTCCTGTTAGAAGAATTATTTATACTACAGATAATAGTTCTTCAGCCTCATGGCGGAAGGTATCTTTTCCGGGTTTTCCTGACCTTAAAATACAAAAAAAACGATCGATAACTTCTTGCTTTTAATCAACATTTATTTTTAAAGCATTTATTGTGTTTCGGTTGGAGAGGTACGGTTGCCGGCTACACTTTGAAGCGAGGCGACCATCTTAGTCCTCAGGAGTAGCAATCTATCTACGTTCGAGCTCATATGCGATTTCGATCGTGTTTGTGGTTGTACGTGGATATCTATAGGCTGTAACTACTTAACATCAGGTCGTTTGCATGCCCGTTTGCTACTCTTTTCACATAAGTACGTGTCATATAAAAACAGGTAGATACGTGAGGAAACTTGAAGAGTCAACGTTGGCAAAACCACGTGTGAAGTTGTTACTTGTGTAAACGTTTTAGAATCGCGTGATACTCTACAATTAAACCGTTTGCTCTACATTACACAAATAGAGCTACAACCGTACGAACACCGAAGACAGTGTGAATGACCACTCAATTTTATCACTAACCTATATTTTGAACAGGTGGGAAGCCTATTCCCATTTGAGATAAAATATTGAGGGAAACTGAAGGCGAGCGGAGTCAGTTTTTAATGTTTCGTAGGCAAATGGCTATAAAATGAACCCTTATAAATTTGTTACGTCCGATCGCTCGTCTAAATGCTTGTTCCCCTGTCCGCCTGTATATCTATAGGTTGTAAGCTGCCACTGTCCTTCTTCCATCCCTTCGTCAGTTTATCTGTCGGTCTATCTATTCATCTGTTGTCTGACGAGCCTGTCTGTTTTTTTTCTTCCGTTTTTTTTCTTCCGGTCAACCTTGGCCAATAGGGCGCTCAAAGCCGATGTACAGATTGTATATTGTACCCTTGTCATTCATCAAGTGTATGTAAATACCTTACAATGAAATAGAATATCTGAATTTGAATTTGCCTATCTCTTTAGGATATGTAAGGTATCTCCCCGTTCGAACTATAGTTCTACCTGCTGACAAATGCTTGTTTACCATTTCTGTTTCGTAAAAGAAAATATTGGAAGGGCAGAGATCGTCTACAAAGCTTTCTTTGACCATTTAGAACCATTAATTTATTTAATGTGTTCTTTATGCATATGATGTTAAGGGTGAAATTGTGTCTCCGCAAGGGTCTTAATAGAATGGTTGGTGGTGGCAGCATGTTTGTGTTTACAATTTGATTGTAATCAGGTCATGAAGCCTTATGGATTTTGCGTAATCTAAATAAACAGAACTACTTGGTTGCCAGTTGGATTCCGGTAGATACATTTGTTTATTTTTATGTGAGAAGAGCAGCAAACGAGCATGCTAACCACCTGATGTTAAGTAGTCGCAGCCCATAGACGTTCATGTACAACCACAAACGCGACCGAAATCCTATCTGAGCTCGAACGTAGATACGTTGCTACTCCTGAGGACTAAGATGGTCGCCTCACTTCAAAGTGTAGTCGGCAACTGCACCTCTCTAACCGAAACAGAAGTAATGCTTTACGGATTATGAGAGCTGTGGTACCTCCCAGGTCGAACTATAGTTCTCCCACCATTGATCTGTGATCATAACATACATTAGAAATAGTAAAATCATGGTAGTCGTGACTTAAGATCAACTGGCATTTAATTTATGCGCGTGAAGTATTTATGATTTCTACTTTCTTTTTAAGCCACCACTTTGTATTGTAATTTATCTTGTTTCTTTGTAAAGCTCCCTCTCGGCCTTTTAGAGGTAAAGGACATCATTTTATGTATGTAATTTGTAGCGATGTACCGAATCCTTAATAATGTATATCCGCGTATATGAATACGGATCATTTGTGCCCGGATCCGCGAAGAAAGATACGCTTACGGATCTCGAGTATAATAAGCATTATAACTTAATACGTCGATAACTGTCGAACATAAATCATTAAATATTTTATTTGTGCAACATAAATATTCCAAATGCGCACTTGTAAGAAAAACGTGGACAAATGGTATTAAAAGTACTTAATTGCTATATATACTTAAAGTCTCTTACTATTTTAATTTACAAATTTAATATCGAAAAATAAGCGTTCATGGTCCGCCAAAAAGTGACGAACCTGGATCGAATGCACATCTTTTTCCTCGTTCGTATATCCGTGGATAAATACAAATATCCCGTGCATCCCTTGTAAAAATGAAATGTAATTATGACGCAGATTTAATCAAAACTAAAAAAAAGGCACGGATATATGGCGGTGCTATTTTCCTTTTCGCGGATACGGGAAAGAATATTCGGCTCGTCACTAGTAATTGGCAAGTGTAGCGCATACGTCGTACCAACCTACCGCAGTCGAACGCTGTTCCCGTTCGCGTCTCGAACGATAGCATCGGCGTATCGACACGGACCAATAAATTTAATTAAACCACCTGTCGTACGCCATTTTTATCTGCCGCGAAATACGCGAGCCGAGGGAAAAAATAATGAGAAAGCACACGGATAAGATAGCGCGGTGTAACTACGCCGCGGTGCGGTGTAACGAGGGAATATTTTGTATATTAATACGTTAAGAGAAAAGTTTGTGCCCTTTTTAGGCATATTGCGCGCACGATTTGTGGGATTTGGTTTAATTAAGGTTTTTTTTTATATGAAACAAGTAACACACCAGTATGCGGGTTACCTGATGTTAGATAATCGCTGCAGTTAATGAAGATAAAACTATAAACAGGATTGAAGTCCATTTTACTATGTAACGGTTGTGTTCACGATTCTCGATTTCTTTTTATTACCGATATTTCGAACCAATTTCGATTGTATTGAAGTCCTATCTGAGCTCGTACGTAGATAGAGAGAGGCGGTGGTGTCTCCCCGGTCGAACTGTTTGTTCTTCCTCCGGTCAATATATGGAGGAGTGGCGAAAACTGTGAATTGTTTTGTATAATGTATTACAGATAAATTAAATTAAATCTATCATTCATTGTTTATGGTCATACTGTCAATGTCAAATGTAAATCTACGGTCAAATACATGCACAAAGTAAAATTTGTTCCTAAAGAATTTGACAATGTCACATTGATGAAATGACTTTCTTGCTGTAAATTATGTGTGACATAAAATGTTCCTTTTTGAACAGTTAAATATGAAGAAAATCATAGACTACGATGGAATTTCCGCCACTGTGCGATAAAACATAATCTGAAGTTATAAATGTAAATTCGTATGAAATGAACTTACATTTTTAACTTCATTTACAGATGTAAATGCAGGCACGATCTGCGGTACAACAAAGTCGTTGGTACAAAAAATATTTTAATTATAAAATTCGAATTCTTTTCACAGTAGCAAGAAGTTAATTATAATGAAACGGATGGAATTTAGTTATTAATGTCTTCCTTCATTAAGTCACAAATTAGAGGCGAGGCGGCGGCTAGGTACTTACCATGGTCAGTACGTTGCCTACATGCAATTACTATGAACCCTATTATTTAGGGTTCCGTACCTCAAAAAAGAAAGGAACCCTTCTAGGATTCAGTCGTCATCCGCCTGTCTCTTTGTTAAATCTCTTTTATTAGGAACGCGTGGTGATATCAATTTGAAATTAATATCTAACTCTGCAATTCCACGGAGCTATGAAATAATCGTACTTCTAAGTTGCACTCGCAAAGAAACAATATAAATATATGGGGTACATCCCGTTGAGGTACACTCATGAACAGTAAAGTATGCAAAAGTGATAAGCCGCAGGTTTAGGAAAAATCCATTACATTTTATTTCACGATCCTAATTTTCCTAAATTGGGCCGGAGCATGTTCAGTTTAGGGATTTTAGATGGAGCACGAATGGTTGCGCGTCGACCTCTAAGACATTAACACGCCATCCTTTTTAAGTGTGAAAATCAACTGATACTAAATAAAAAATCAATCAGCAGTTTTCGGTTATACTTTACACCCTGGATCAGTTAGTCATCTTTCTTGTTTATATATGTAGATACGGTATCCTCGCTTCGCCAGTCTGACTCGCACTTTGCTAGTTTTTTTATCCGCCTAAAAAGACATTAAGCGGGCATTTGACCTAGAAACGAGGTAAAGCGTATTATTCGAACTCGTAACTAAACAACGAGGACGTCATTAACTGCTCATTATTCCAGTGTATGGGCATGTCTTGATTTATTTCTGCCGCGCGTGACGTCACGTCTCCCTGTTTCCGGCCCGCGCTAATGACTCCGCTATACGTCGAGCGTATACGTTTGTGTTTGGTGTCCCCTTTTGTTGCACTACATGACAATGTCGTTACAATGTTCCGTATAGAACCTCGAAATTGCAACCCGATGTCGTTGAGAATGTTCGCTAAAGTTGAACTTGAAATATTGATAGACTTCAGTGAACATCGTGTTTAGAAGTACTTAATATCACGACTTGACACTCGATCTACCCTTTTTTGGGAATAAAGTGGCAAGTTATCACTGGACTCACTCGAACTTCATTTAAGAATGAAGTAACTATTATTGCACGTAGACATTGTAATTGACCCAACACAAATACGTCACTTCCTCTTAAGTTACTGTTTTATGCAGTACACCAAATATCTGTGTCAGATAAGTGTTTCTTGCTAAAATGAGCAAATGCAAGAATTGGACAATTGTCCAGTTGAATTAGCCACAGTTTTTAATTCTTAATGTTGTAAATTTTTCTAGAGTGGGCAAAAGAATTTTCAGGGCGGGCATTGGACCCCCCCCCCCTCCGTCCACTCCTAGCTCAAACATCCAGCTCGTCCCTTAGGCCATTCCAGATTATGGGTTCCCTTACCTAGATCCACGCTTCGACGATACAGGTCAATCGGGGTCAGTTGCGTAATTTGGCATTCATTGAGGTAGGACGCGGTTGGCCACCCGCCCAGAGTCGAAACTATCTTATTTATAAATGGCAATTCATTCAAATCAGCTACAATCGGCACGTAAGGCAAATTCATTTACGAGACATTCCATTTTAGTCTTCACTAGTGTCAAAAATTTAGTCACTGGTCTCTTTCTAGGTTATCCACAGAGGTTAATATAGCTTTTAATTCTACAAATATGTTTGTATATATGATTTGAAACTTACATTATACTCGTAGCAGAGTTAATACATTTTACTACTTGACGTGTACTCGTTATTAATGCTTCTTGTTGCAAGGATCTTGGTCACGGCTGCACTATCTAGTAAAATAAAAACGTATAGAAAATATTCCACAATTCCATTGAATGTCAGGATTCTTTATCCGATCCGTTTGCTGATAATCGTCGAATCGTGGTAAATAAATATGTCGGATAGCACTTCGGACGCAAAATAAGGCTAAGTGTTTGTTGTTTGGTGTGACGAGTGGATGGTTAGAGCCATTGTTGATTTCGTGTTCCATATAACTGATGAATGTTAAATACACGATGTTATTAGGATTCTGGGATTTGTCTAAATTAAGGACAGTATAATATACAGTGATATACATATGTAACACGTGATGTCTCACTGGCAAAGTTCTGGCTTCACACAGAGGATCTGAGTTCATTTTTTTTTGTCGTTTTTACGTTATTAGAAATTGAGTATCACTTGCATTAACACAAGGAAATTATCGTGAGGAAACCTCGACGCTTGAGATATCTTCATAAAGGTTTTGAATGTGTGAGAAGGTAATTAATCCGCACTTGACTAGCGTAGTAAAGTATGAACGTGTCCCAGCGAGACAGTAATGAGCTGATGATAACGATGGCATAGAAATGAGTTGATAATGAGTTGACATTTAAGGCAGCGTGTTATCTTATGTTCTCGACCAAAAGCTGAATTGAAACCGAATACATCAGAATCTAAATCTCTTGCCCGTAGTTTCTATGACAAAATAAATCCTAGTTGCAGTATGTATAATGAGAAATATATTTATTTACATTTCGTGTTTGTAGATAACAAAGCGAACATGGAACAAATTGCAAAAAATAAAATCGTATTTGTCATATTATGAGGTCACAGATATAGTACAGAGATATGCTTAAAACAAATTTTAAACTATAACTCATATTCCATGTTTCTGTTATCTGTGCAATAGATCAGCTGTCAAACGGTGCCGTTCGAATTTCTGTGACCCACGACCTTTGGGCCCAATGTTCCCGCGTCACGGAGGACCTTGGGCTCTGCTTCTTGGGTGACTGTTGAGCTCTCTAAACGTGACCAGACCGGGCCGGCCTTCGCCGCTCCCTACGATACCAATCTACATATACTTTGTAAACAGTAATGACTACAAAAATAAATAGGGAACTTTCGTCAGTTTTCTCCAATATTTTGCTATGTAACTACGTGCTTTATTAAGTAAAAGTAGTAAAGGAGAGTGCAGTTGATCAAATCACATCAAGTATGCTTTATTGAACACCACAAAAAAATCACAAAAACAGAAAACAGAACAAAACAAATGAAACAGTGTAGACCAAAAAGTGGTCTTATCGCTACAGAAGCGATTTCTCTGATAATAGTGGTTTCTGATAATTGATCTGATAAAATTGGTCGCAGCATGCTGCTGCTTCATGGACATCTGCAATTAACTTCATATAGAATAAAAATACCATCTAGAGTCGATGACAGTGGCATTGATACTTCTGCGGATTAACATAGTCTCCTTATATGCCTTATATTTTAATGGTGGGAGATCTATAGTTTGACCGGGGAAGTACCACCACCACCCTCAAAATCCGCCGTAAAGCATTACTAGTGTTTCGCTTGGAGAGGTGCGGTTGCCGTGTACAGTTTCAAGCGAGGCGACCATCTTAGTCCTCAGGAGCAGAAACGCATCTATGTTCGATCTCAGGTAGGATTTCGGTCATGATCGAGATTGTACATGGATGTCTATGGGCTGCAACTACTTACCATCAGGTGGTTTGCATGCTCGTTTGCTCCTCTTCTCATATAAAAAAATCTACATTCAAGTGTTTCAGCTGTGCTTTTAACTCTGGGTCTTTTAGTTACAATACTCTTTTATGTATATAGATATAATGCACTTATTTATGTGACACCGGCGCCCGCAAAATCAAGGTGGTCGTGAGTGGAGATCAAATATTAGATTACGTTTACTTTGAATGTCCTGTTTTTAAAGCGCTGAGGGCGTTTTATAGATACGTGTTTATATTTCCTCCGTTTATATTTTGGTGAATGTTGTAGTGAAGTATATTAGGTCGCCGTCTACGAAGGTCATGATTTCTGTGAATGGTTTGAGTCTTTCATTATCATATATGCAGGTTTTTGGATTTGGTTGAAATTGGAAAATTTTCACACAGTGATGTTTATAAGTAACATTGTTTGCAGTCTACCCTCATGCTCACTACTTATGAATGTAATTAATTAATTTTAAGTTCTCATTTAAGTGAATTGTTAACCAATTCTTTTGAGAATAAACGATCTTTAACCATATATTTATATATATATGCAAACACAGACACACATAACATCTGTAACCAACTTCATATAAAACAAGTGTCTAAACTGAACTCTATCCCAGATGCGTTTAAACTTTTGAGGCCTAACATGGTCCCTTAAAATACGACAAATGTCATTTTTTTTAAATCAAATCTAGAATCTGTATGTCTATCTGCGCCGATGCTAACAAAATGTCGATTTAAAAAAAGACTATATTAGCAATAAGTAACAAAATCTTAAGTCACTTATAATCTCCTTTGTTTACTTAATATTACTTATATTTAGCAGAATTAATTACGTAAATATTTGAGTTTGAAACAACACAAAATTAATTTCTGTCGAATTATGAACGAATGTGTGCTATGGATTATCAGGAACAGATTTAGTCTTACAATTTTCTGATTCTATCATCGGAGGAATGATTCAGGTCTGACAGTAGATTAAAAATATATTATAAAAGACAATTTGTAGATGTTCTGTAGCCTGTGTTAGAAAAAACAAGTAAATACTTAAATCCTTCAACTTTTTCCATTTTGTACAGAGAGCAGGTTAATTATTATTACAATTGAATATTTGATTGTTATTGTTATTGTTGGTAACTTCTCGCATACACTTTATTACGCAATTATAATTCGTAAAACAACAACAAAATTTCAACGTACAAATCTACATAATTTGCCCAGAGTTTACTACCTACTCATAGTTTGTGTACTTTATCGTATTGTTCGAGTCCTGTGATTACAATGTCAAAATTTGAATTAATTTGGTTGAATTTTATTGTGAGTTTTACATTTTTTTCAATAAAACTGGCGAACAGCAAAAGAGTCTGCAAACTACCTGATTTCAAATGGTCTCTGTAGACCATGGACATCTGTAGCCTATCAAACAGGTCTGAAGTAGACAAACGAAATGGCAATTTATGTGAACTTTATACTTAGCTTACGTAACTTGAAACGCTGAAAAGCCACAGCAAAATTACACGCCTTAATCTTGTAGTACGATGATGAGTTGTTACATTTTGCTTTGTACCCCGTAATTGAAGTCCAAGTACAGCCTAATCCGTAAATTTAATACTTTTTGGAAACTGTTCCAAATTACAGCAAAATTACATACCTATTCATCACTTATAACAAGCAGAGATAATGAGAGAAGCGCAAGTACCTTTTATGGATCGTAAACTATCGATAAAGTTAAGCAACGTTGCACGCGGTCGAGAATTGGATGGTTGACCGCGGACTATGGCACGATAATTGAGTTGATAGCAACCATTAAACCTTATTAGAAATCCCATGGGCTGTGTGAAAACATGCAAGTGGTAAATTGCCCACTAACCTAATAGATATGCGAGCAGAACGGTGGCGTATGACCCAGGCCTTCCTGATTGTGGGAAGGGTTCGGTGGTCAGCACTGGGACCTAAAAAGTATGTAGTCGGAGATACAAATGTAGGCTTCCTATATCTCAGCATTACTACAGAGGACTAACATGGGCATCCTGCTATAATTAGGTTTTTGTTAATCGCACCTCTGTAACCGAAACACAAGTTGTCTTACGCTGAATTATTTTGGCAAAAGTAACTAATTGCTTTCTAAAATAGCAAAACACAATAATGGCTTCATGCTGGATTATGAAAGCGGAGATGGTTATTGCCGGATGAACAATAACTATATCGTATATCAAATATTAATTTTGTCAAACATAAATGTTAACATTCAGTAGTATTCAAGTTCCAGTACAAATAATAGCCGTTATCGAGCACCACAATAATAGCATTGCATGCCGAGAAATTGTCATAACTTCATCTAGTACCCCAATGACCGACTTCAGAATGTCGAGGTAAATTGCGAATGTAGTTAGCTGTGCAATACCTTCTGAAATGTCAATAAATTTAACTACAGAAATGCCATCAAAAAGCTATATTGTGTTTTCTGGGCGTCCGTGATTGATATATATAGGGATGGTGAGAAGTAAGCATATCTGACGTCACAATTGTTGACTTGAAGACTCATGTTCAGACATTCCAAAGAAAACTTCAAGAATATTT